>CM053031.1:223284164-223586664 GCA_028564925.1 Lithobates sylvaticus | reverse complement strand
GTATGCCAATGGGCAGTATGTACAGGAGAGGAGTGTGGAAGGTATTATGAGGGTGGTATGTACAGGAGAGTAGTGTGTAGAGAAAGATAGTTGGCAGTATGTACAACAGGAGAGGAGTGTGGAGGGTATGACAGTTGGAAGTATGTACAGGAGAGGAGTGTGGAGGGTATCACAGTGGGCAGTATGTACAGAAGAGGAATGTGGAGGGTATGACAATGAGCAGTATGCACAGGAGAGGAGTGTGGATGGTATGACAGTGGGCAGTATGTACAGGAGAGGAGTGTGGAGGGTATGACAGTGGACAGTATGTACAGGAGAGGAGTGTGGAGGGTATGACCATGGGCAGTATGTACAGGAGAGGAGTGTGGTGGAAAAAGAGAAATCTGGATGGCCGCACTTCAGCAAAAACTTCTTTATTAGGCAAAAGATAAAATCCAAAGTAGTGACATCTCATGCGATACAGCAAAACAGCGACAGTAGCTTACACGTTTCACGCCTCAAAGGCGCTTAGTCATAGAGGAGTGTGGTGGGTATGACAGTAAGCAGTATGTACAGGAGAGTAGTGTGGAGGGTATGACAATGGGCACTATGTATAGGAGAGGAGTGTGGAAGGTATGACAGTGGGCACTATGTACAGGTGAGGAGGATGAAGGAATCTGGGAAGGAAAAATGTAAAGGTTTGTGGAAGGATGTTTAGGGACTGCGTAGTGGTTTAAGCGGGCCATACATGAATTGAAATTAAGCCAATTAAGCAGAGACCAGCTATAGTTCATCTATGTATGGGCTAGCTGGTTGTACACAAGACAATCTATTAATCGACTTGAGTACAACCAGCCTGTCAGGTTTTTCCCAAAACAGTCAGTGCTGCCAGCTATAGTTAGCAACACTGATCATTGTATTGTGTGGGTTGGGTAGGCTCCCCACTGGCAGAACACAATAACACTGCGGGAGTGATTCCCCCATCCACAGGTCAGCAGGTGAGAGTTGTGTGGGGACAGGCTGGCGAGAGAGGTCTGTCTGCAGGGGGGTGTGAGGTGGTCATGGAGGGATATCAATCAGCGGGTGGAGGGAGTAACTGGGAGTAATATCTTTTGGAGTAGGGTCTGTCATCTGCAGGTTGGGAAATGGTCACCTGTGATAAAAGTTGAAGGGAGGTGGCTAACATGGGAAGTGGCTGGGGAGTGACCTGGTTGGTGGGGAGTGACCTGGTTGGTGGGGAGTGACCTGGTTGGTGGTGAGTGTGAAATGGATGATGTTTTTCAAGTTTCTTTCACATTTGCAGTAATGCTTACTGCCCTCTGAAAAGTGATCTGTGGTGTATTGCTTTTCAACGAGTGGTATAGCAGCAGCTGACAGGCATTCATGAGGTGCTACTGCCACCTCCTTTTCTTCTTTACATTGCTGAATGGCAGTTTTATATTGTTGGACTATGCTGCTACTGCAAGCGAGTTTGACAGGCGGTGCTGCCTGTCATACTCTGCAGGCTCAAAGCTATCCATTGAGCTCAGTGCCTCTAACAAGAAGTGAGGAGAGACATAGCTATGAGTATGCACTGTTTATAGTGCGAAACGCGTCAGTTTTGTGCCCCCCCCTCTTGCTTTGCAGTGGACTATTGGATTGATGTGATTGCTGTTTTTTAAATAAATTGCATAGGTTTTTATCTTCCTCCGGTGTGCGGCTGGCCAGAGTTTTTCTGATACTTCAAGTCTATTGTGTTATTAGCCAGCACCTGGGGCTCCTAAACAGGAGTAAGAGCTATCTTGGAGCGGTGGTTATCTCTTTCTATCCAATAGCCCCTATGTTAATCCGACCCTGTCTGTGTGGAGAGTAGGACCATTTATTGACATGGCAAAATCCACAGGCAGCTTAATCTTTCAGTACACAGAAGTTAAATCTAACGCACTTTTATTTCCAATAAATGCAGTGCAGAGGATGTTTTTCCAGTCTTTCAAAGTGTAAGAAGACAATTCCTTTGCCATTGTGAAATTATTTTTTTTTTTTTTAATTTCTTAATTTTCCAAAAAATCACGTCAAACAATTACTGGTACAACTTCAAAAAACGTGCCATGCCTCTTACTAAATACCTTGGACTACTACTTTCCAAAAAGGGGTAATTTCATTTTTTTTTGTATTTTCCTGGAATTTTTGGGCCTCAAAAAATGAGATAGGGTGTCAGTACATCAGGATTGATCCATTTTTATATATATATATACCATTGTTTGTGGACTCTATAACTTTCCTACAGACTAAATAATATACACTGATTTGGGTTATTTTCACCAAGAAATGTAGCAGAATACATTTTGGGCTAAATTTATAAAGAACAATTATTTATTTGCAAAATTTTATAACAGAAACAAAGAACTTTTCTAATATAATACATATAACATTTTTAGTCTTTTTGTTTATTTATTTAGCAAAAAAAAAGTGTGTGAACAAAACAATAAAAATGTTGTTTTGGAATAGTGTTGCATGACCGCGCAATTGTCATTCAAAGTATGACAACGCTGAAAGCTGCAAATTGGCCTGGTCAGGAAGGGGGTGAAAGTGGACAGTATTGAAGTGGCTAAATACAAATACATCTTAATACTACTTGTTCCTACATGTCGTCTTGTTTATGCCTTACACCTGAGCAACACGCAACAAATTTAACAAGCTGTTCTCTTCCCACTTGCATGGCTACAGCCATTAAAGGGAAGTTCTCCAAACAGATCCATATGGTGTGGGTGTTTTTTTGTCTGTTGTATTAAGCGCTTCAAAGCTTGCTTGCTTTCATTGTACTGCATTTACATTATATCACAAGGAGAGAGCTATGTGTTGTGATAACATGTCAGTGTCATGGAAACAACAAGAATAGTATAACATAGAACAATACGTATCTACTCTGATTTCATTAGTTAGCAAGGTCACACGGATGCTGCGAAAAGCGACTCGCAGTCAAAGCAGCCGATGCCAATAATGAATGCTTGGCCTGTTGGAGCGTTTGTCTTAAAAAATCAATATACTTCATTACATTAATGCCAAGAAGGGGCACCAAGTACCACCAAAACAATTGCCAAAGGCTAAGTAGAAATAATGAGTTTCTATAAAGTTAAGGAATATATGATCTAGAAAATGACTGTTGATTTTAATATAAATTTACCTAAACTGAAGACTGTGGATTGCACTGCTAAACTAAAATTAAAAAAGTACATTACATCTAAAGCGTATATAGTAGTGGTTTAGAATCATAAAGATCGTTTTCCGTGTCCTGATAACATTTACTTTGGCTCATAGTGTGAAGGAGGTGAAGGGCAGGAAAGAGCAACACAATAGTGGGGGAAGGTAAGCATATAGTCTTAGACACTATCTATTTATCTATCTCTCTGAAACAGTGGCGCCATTGATCAAATGGGTGATCTTTACAATTCAAGCTAAGAATTTATTGTTTGTTTTCTTTTTCAACCAATATTTGGAAGAAAGTGACAGGTGCTCTTCAATCATGCTTTCCTTTATCTATAAACTCGTGCTGCTGCTTCTTATGGTGCTCCCCTATAGGTGTTGCACCCACCAGAAATATTCACCCCTCGAAGGGGTATTGCACATTCTCAGTATATGCCACTGTGTAGCAGATCCCAGATCCACTCCCTTAGATACCTCTCCTCTCTTTGCTCCTTTAAAAGTTCAGCCCCTCTGTCTCATCCACATGTGGAGAAAAGATGCTCCTGCAGGATTAGATGCTCCTGACAGCTGCACCCTGATTATTGGTTGCCAATAAGGGTGCAGCTGTCAGGTCTGGTGCAAAGAAATGGGCAAAGTTGAGGACCATAGAAGCAGTGGTTGGCCAAGAAACTTAATGCAGCAGATGAAAGACACATCATGCTTGCTTCCATTCGACATCAGAAGTTCGGGGCTGCATTTCTGCAAATGGAGTTGGAGATTTGGTCAGAATCAATGGTGTCCTTAATGCTGAGAAATACAGGCAGATACTTATTCACCATGCCATACCACCAGGGAGGCATGTGATTGACCCCCATTTTTTTTTCTCTTTACTTTGTTTTCTTTTTTTTTCTTTTATTATAATTTTTATTAACGTTTTGCATGAAAATTAACACAAACACAAACATTTACATAATCTTAAGCATTGTTAGTCCTTCAATTCTTCATTGTGCAAACCATTGTCCAATCGGCAATTTATATCTAGAAAGAACTTGCCTTAATATTGAGAATCCCTAAAAAGAAAAAAGAAATCCTTATATCACTCTCCATATATAAAGCACAGCCTAAGACAAAAACAGAAACAAAAAAACTAAGGAATATGGGAGTATAATTCTCTCTCCTCTCCCCACCTCCTCAATGTTCTCAATGCTGAGAAATACAGGCAGATATTTATCCATCATGCCATAACATCAGGGTAGGGGTGTGATTGGTCCCAAATTTATCGAACTGCAGGCAGTATGCTAAATTTAAAATAACTTACATAGACAACATATTGGTTGAAAAACTTGGGTGGGGCCGTTTATTATTGGTTTACTAAATTAACAAAACTTTATTCAAATACAGTAATATCATGAAATTTAAACAGAGCCAACTACGGCTCAGTCACCACGACTCAAGCCGCACAGCTTTTAAATAGTAACTTAGCAACCAACCCTTTTGCCAAGGGAACCTATAGTATATTTAACACAGTAGCTTAGCCATTACAGGTCAAGCTGAATAAAAACTAACCTTCCCCCTTTGAGTTTAAAGGTGACCTTACCACATAATAAATGCTGCAACAAAAAAAAGAGGGCAGATGGGAGCACCACAGAAATGCATTCTGAGGCAGCTGAAACTCATGGGATTGGAATCTGCTTTATATAGCCTCCAAATGCCTTCTAGAGGATTCCAAAAGATCAACTGACCCTCCAGAGGTGCCCCCGCATGCCACAGACACAAGCCCCAGTCCCATGATGAAAGGGGGGCCTTGAAAAAGTTCCCCTTTCCTTAACATTCTGCAGCAGGACAATGACCCCAAACATAAAGCCAACATCATTGAATCTGTCTGGGATTACATGAAATGGCAGAAAGTTTTTAGGCAGCCTACATCCACAGATCTGTGGTTAGTTCTCCAAGAAATTTGGAACAACGTACCTGCTGAGTTCCTTCAAAAACTGTGTGAAAGTGTACCTAGAATAATTGATGCTGTATTGAAGGCAAAATATTGATTTTATTTGGATTTCTCTTTTGTTTATTTACAGTATCTCACAAAAGTGAGCACACCCCTCACATTTTTGTAAATATTTTATTATATCTTTTCATGTGGCAACACTGAAGAAATGACACTTTGCTACAATGTAAAGTAGTGAGTGTACAGCTTGTATAACAGTGTCCCCTTAAAATAACTCAACACACATGCCATTAATGTTTAAACCGCTGGCAACAAAAGTGAGTACACCCCTTTAGTGAAAATGTAAAATTGGGCCCAAAGTGTCAATATTTTGTGTGGCCACAATTATTGTCCAGCACTGCCTTAGCCCTCTTGGGCATGGAGTTCACAAGAGCTTCACAGGTTGCCACCGGAGTCCTCTTCCACTCCTCCATGACAACATCTCAGAGCTGGTGGATGTAGAGACCTTGCGCTCCTCCACCTTCCGTTTGAGGATGCCCCACAGATGCTCAATAGGGTTTAGGTCTGGAGACATGCTTGGCCAGTCCATCACATTTACCCTCAGCTTCTTTAGCAAGACAGTGGTCATCTTGGAGGTTTGTTTGGGGTCGTCATCATATTGGAATACTGCCCTGCGGCCCAGTCTCCAAAGGGAGGGGATCATGCTCTCCTTCAGTATGTCACAGTACATGTTGGCATTCATGGTTCCCTCAATGAACTGTAGCTCCCCATGCACTCATGCAGCCCCAGACCATGACACACCCACCAACATGCTTGACTGTAGGCAAGACACACTTGTCTTTTTACTCCTCACCTGGTTGCCGCCACACACGATTGACACCATCTGATTCAAATTTATTTATCTTGGTCTCATCAGACCGCAGGTCATGGTTCCAGTAATCCATGTCCTTAGTCTGCTTGTCTTCAGCAAACTATTTGCGGGTTTTCGGGTTTTCTTGTGCATCATCTTTAGAAAAGGCTTCCTTCTGGGACGACAGCCATGCAGACCAATTTGATGCAGCGTGCGGCGTCTGGTCTGAGCACTGACCTCTGCAGCATTGCCGGCAGCACTCATACGTCTATTTCCCAAAGACAACCTCTGTATATGATGCTAAGCACGTGCACTCAACTTCTTTGGTCGACCATGGCGAGGCCTGTTCTGAGTGGAACCTCTCCTGTAAAACCGCTGTATGGTCTTGGCCACCGTGCTGCAGCTCAGTTTCAGGGTCTTGGCAATCTTCTTATAGCCTAGGCCATCTTTATGTAAAGCAACATTTCTTTTTTTCAGATCCTCAGTGAGTTTTTTGCCATGAGGTGCCATGTTGAACTTCCAGGGACCAGTATTAGAGAATGAGAGTGATAACACCAAATTTAATGCACCTGCTCCCCATTTACATCTGACATCTTGTAACACTAACGTGTCACATGAC
This sequence comes from Lithobates sylvaticus, assembly GCA_028564925.1. Taxonomy (NCBI): domain Eukaryota; kingdom Metazoa; phylum Chordata; class Amphibia; order Anura; family Ranidae; genus Lithobates; species Lithobates sylvaticus. The sequence goes on along the minus strand of CM053031.1, from coordinate 223,580,106 downwards.
ATCGGGGAGGGAAAATGGCTAATTGGGCCCAATTTGGAAATTTTCACTTAGGGGTCTACTCACTTTTGTTGCCAGTAGTTTAGACATTAATGGCTGTGTGTTGATTTATTTTGAGGGGACAGCAAATTTACAATGTTATACAAGCTGTACACTCACTACTTTACATTGTAGCAAAGTGTAATTTCTTCAGTGTTGTCACATAAAAAGATATAATAAATTATTTACAAAAATGTGAGGGGTGTACTTACTTTTGTGAGATACTGTACTTTCCATTTTGTTAATTGATAAAAAATTAAATGATTAACACTTCTATTTCTGAAAAAAATCCTAATTTACTCCCCGGAAGATTTTATCGGGTGATCACTGATTCGAGTAAAGGGCCGGTCCCGGCTCCTTACCATGTGATCAGCTGTCAGCCAATGACAGCTGATCACATGATCAAAACAAAAGTTCGGTGATCATTTTTGTTTTCTCCTCACGCTGACAGCAGAGAAGAAAAAAAAAGCTGATCACTGGCTTATCTTAAAGGGACATCGGTCTCAAAAAGGAAGAGGCAATTATGCCTCATTTATACTATGTAACAGTGCCCACAAGTGCCACCAATCAATGCCCCCAAGTGCCACCTATCAAAGCCCACAAGTGCTACCTTCATTGCCCACCAGTGCCACCTAGAAGTGCTGCCTATCAGTGCCACCTAGAAGTGTCCATCACTGCCACCCATCAGTGCCCATCACTGCCACCCATCAGTGCCCATCACTGCCACCTATCGGTGCCCATCAGTGCTGCCTCATCAGCGTACATCAATGACGGACAAAAATTACCCGTTTTAAAAAATATATAAATTTGGTCTTTTAAAAAAAAAAAAAAATAATAATTTAAATCGCACAGGTGATCAAATTCCAACCAAAAGAAAGCTCTATTTGGGGGGAAAAATTATACAAATTTAATCTGGGTACAGTGTTGTATGACCGCACAATTGTCATTCAAAGTGCATCAGCACTGAAAGCTGAAAATTGGTCTGGATAGGAGGGGGGTTTAAGTGCCCAGTAAGCAAGTGGTTAAAGCCCTTGCAGAACGTGTGCAGAAAATCTGATGTCTCTGCACCATTGTGTGAACGAGGCCTAAGAGTTATGACACATGTGACAGATGCAAGTAGTAGTTATTTGCGTCATTTCACAATGTGTTGCTATGGCTGCAAGAAGTTCAAAAAAGAATTATCGCCAATTCAAAGATAATGACACTGGAGTAAATTAAGACCAGATCTAAGTTGGCGTACAGAGACAAGCCAATGCACACTGAGTGGGACCACTGTGTAGTAAAAAGCAAGGCATGTTTACCCAGATTAATTGCCATGAATGGGGCAAGGTATGCATCACTGGTTGCAAGGACGCTATTGGCTGCATGGCAAGGTTAGGGCAACACGCTAGCTGTACTATCAGGGTTGTGTAAACTTCAGGACTGGGTGGACAAAATATAAATATATATCAGGTAAAAAAGTTTCCCTTTATGTGTATCAAAGGGGTATTTAGCTGCTAGCCTGAAGTTCAGCTTTGATGGTCGTCATCCTTAGCAGCAGTATGCTACAAAGTGACCAATCTTCAGTCAGTACTTTTATTTGGATGAAACACCTGAATTGATGATCAGTGTGTCAGTCTATGTCTTAAACTCTTCTTGAGCAAATGTTAGAAAACCAGCATCAAAAAATTCTTCTGCCAATAAAGCAATCCTTCAAAGGATCAGAAGGAATGTAGCTCCATGTTATATAGCTTTGACCTGCAGAGATTAATTCCAGAAACTGTTTAATTCATCATGGTAAACCTACTCAGGTTGTCCTCAAGATCAGGGTCAGGGGGCTCAACTTTTTCCTAGATTACTATCACCAATCTGCAGAGCTGGGATTAGAATGTTTTAAGAATGATTTTAAAACAGAACAGTGTTGTATAGCATCTCCAAATATATCACAGCAATTTTCCAAAAAAATTTAATGTTGTTGATAGCAACCAATCGGATTACGGTAATTTGAAAACCAAGAATTAAAATTGTATATACTGTATAAAGAGTGCCTTGAAAAAGTATTCATACCCCTTGAAATTTTCAACATTTTGTCATGTTACAACCAAAAATGTAAATGTATTTTATTGGGATTTTATGTGATCGACCAACACAAAGTGGCACATAGTTGTGAAAATAAAATAATAAATCGTTTTGAATTTTTTTTAGAATAAAATATGTGAAAAGTGTGGCGTGCATTTGTATTCAGCACCCTTTACTCTGATACCCCTTACTAAAATTGAATGGAACCAATTGCCTTCATAAGTCACCTAATTAGTAAATAGGGTCCACCTGTGTGCAATTTAATCTCAGTATAAATACAGCTGTTCTGTGAAGCCTTAGAGGTTTGTTGGAGGACTTTAGTGAACACACCAGACAGGTCAGGGATAAAGTTGTGGAGAAGTTTAAAGCAGTGTTAGGTTATAAAAAGTATCCCAAGCTTTGAATATCCCACGAAGCACTGTTCAATCCATCATCTGAAAATGGAAAGAGTATGGCACAACTGCATACCTACCAAGACATGGCCGTCCACCTAAACTGACAGGCCAGGTAAGGAGAGCATTCATCAGGGAAGCAGCCAAGAGGCCCATGGTAACGCAGGAGGATCTGCAGAGATCCACAGCTCAGGTGGGAGAATCTGACCACAGGAAAACTATAAGTCGTGCACTCCACAAATCTGGTCTTTATGGAAGAGTGGAAAGAAGTAAGCCACGGTTGAAAAAAGCCATAAGAGATTCCGTTTGCAGTTTGCGGGAAGCCTTGTGGGGGACACAGCAAACATGTTGGAGAAGGTGCTCTGGTCAGATGAGACCAAAATTTAACTTTTTGGCCTAAAAGCAAAATGCTATGTGTGGTGGAAAACTAACACTGCACATCACCCTGAGCACACCATTCGCATTGTGAAACATGGTGATGGCAGCATCATGTTGTGGTGGTGCTTTTCTTCAGCAGGGACAGGGAAGCTGGTCAGAGTTGATGGGAAGATGGATGGAGCCAAATACTGGGTAATCTTAGAAGAAAACCTGTACTGCCCCGTACACACGATCGGACTTTCTGACAACAAAACCGTGGAATTTTGTTAGGAGTTTGTTGGCTCCAACTTGTATTGCATACACACGGTCACACAAATGTTGGCCAACAATTATGAACATGGGAATGTGGTGACGTACAAGATGTACAACGAGCTGAGAAAAAGGAAGTTCAATAGCCAGTGCGGCTCCTTCTGCTTAATTCCAAGCATGCGTGAACATTTGTGCGTCGGACTTATGTACACACGATCGGAAATTCTGACAACATATTTTTGTTGGCGGAAAATTTAAGAACCTGCTAGCCAACACTTGTTGGCGGAAAGTCAGACAACAAATGTTCGATGGAGCATACACACGGTTGGACTTTCAGCCAACAAGCTCACATCCAACATTTGTTGTCAGAAAATCCGATCGTGTGTACGGGGCATTAGAGTCTGCAAAAGACCTGAGACTGGGGCAGAGGTTCACCTTTCAGCATGACAAGGAACCTAAACATACAGCCAGAGCTACAATGGAATGGTTTAGATCAAAGCATATTCATGTGTTAGAATGGCCCAGTCAAAGTTCAGACCTAAATCCAATTGAGAATCTGTGACAAGACTTGAAGATTGCTGCTCACAGACACTCTCCATCCAATCTGACAGAGCTTGAGCTATTTTGCAAAGAAGAATGGGCAAAAATGTCACTCTCTAGATGTGCAAAGCTGATAGAGACATCCCCAAAAAGACTTGCAGTGGTAATTGCAGCAAAAGGTGGTTCTACAAAGAATTGACTCAGAGGGGCTGAATACAAATGCACGCCACACTTTTCAGATATTTATTTGTAAAAAAAACATTTATCATTTTCCTTTCACAATTATGTGCCATATTATGTTGGTTTATCACATAAAACTCCAATGAAAAAAAAAACATTTACGATTTTGGTTGTAACATGACAAAATGTTTAAAAATTTTAAGGGATATGAATACTTTTTTCAGTTTTTCACTTTTTCAAGGCACTGTAGTTCCCTCCACTTTTCTTCTTTTTCCCTATTTTGATGCTTTTGCAAATGTTCGCAAATTACCCCCCCCCCCTATTTTTACTTTTTCTTTTCTTGCCGCAACCTTCATTGACCGGTGCATCACACTGATCTTTTCAGCTATGATCTCCAAGTGCATTGCTTAGAAGTAATTTATAACTATATTTGCTACTATATGTTACCGTGACACTGAAGCCTCTTATGAAGCTGGCCTTCCCTTGCCATACTACTTGCACTATTTTACTATGCCTTTGCCTGCTGTCCCTTTTTTATTGCAAAACTTGAAAACCAATTGCCAGGTCCAATGGACTGCAATGGGGCTTGTGCATCTGTACCCACAAAGTACTCCAAATCAAAGGTATGTCTCAATGTGTGCATTAACCACTTCCGGACCGCCCTATAGCAGATTTACTGCTATAAGGCGACCTCCTGTGTAGGATCACATATATCCACACGTGATTAATCACAGCAGAAGCCAATCTGCGGGTCCCAAGCACTGGATATCCACCGGTACCCACCAATCGTCTGTAAAACACACAGAATAGAGATCTGCCTATGTAAACAAGGCATATCTCCGTTCTGACAGGGGGGAAGGGATGGATTCTGTGTACTTGCAAAGCAGGGAATAAAATCCATCTCTTTCCCTATTAAAAGCAGCACATACAGTACACAAAAATACTGGCTAGGCACGCAGTTAAATATTTCATCTCCCTAGATGTTTAACCCCCTCCCAGCCAGTGTCATTAGGGCAGTGACAGTGCATGCTTTTAGCACTGATCACTGTATTAGTGTCATTGAGTTCCGCAAAGTGTCAAAAGTGTCAGTTAGTGTCCAATTGTCTGCCACAATATTGCAGTCCCGCTATAAGTCACTGATTGCAGCCATTACTAGTACAAAAATAAATAAATAAATAAGAAAATAAAAATCCCATAAATATATACCATAGTTTGTAGATTTTATTTTATTTATTTATTACAGGATTTATATAGCGCCAACAGTTTACGCAGCACTTTACAATATAAAAAGGGAGACAATACAGTTATAATACAATAAAATACAAGAGGATTAAGGGGGCCCTGCTCAGAAGAGCTTACAATCTAATAGGGTGGGGGAGGTGATACAAAAGGTTGTAACTGTGGGGAATGAGCTGATGGAAGTGGTAGAAGATTAGTTGGAGACATGATAGGCTTCCCTGAAGAGATGAGTTTTCAGGGTTCGCCTGAAGGTAGCTAGAGTAGGGGATAGCCGGACAGGTAGATGCTATAACGTTCACGAAAACCAATCAATGTACGCTTATCAGGATTTTTTTTACCAAAAATATGTAGCAGAATACATATTGGCCTAAGTTTATGAAGAAATTTGATTTTTAAATTTTTTTATATATTGTTTTTTTTTTCTCAAAATTGTCAGCCTTTTTTTGTTTATAGCGCAAAAAAAATAAAAATAAAATAATGCACTGGTGATCAAACACCACCAAAAGAAATCCCTATTTGTGAGAAAAACATTACATACATTTTATTTTGGTACAACATTGCTGGACCGCTAAATTATCAGTTAAAGTAACGCAGTGCCATATTGGAAAAAATGGCCTGGTCAGGAAGGGGGAGGGGGGGTTAAATCTTCTGCAGGTCAAGTGGTTAAATAGCCAGGCCACAGGTTCACTTTAAATATGAGTTAGAGATTATTATCTTCTGAGTCTTTTAAATTACTGATGTTTTTTATATTGTACACTAATTTAGACATATCTTCATTTAAAAGACTCAGAAGATAATAATCTTTAACTCATATTTAAAGTGAACCTGTGGCCTGGCTATTTAACCACTTGACCTGCAGAAGATTTAAAGTCAGAAGAGCGTATCATGAAAAAAAATTGAAATAAGGACAATGGAAAATAAATGACTGCTTGTTTTTTTTTATTGTACACTAATTTAGACATATCTTCATTTATTTTCCATTGTCCTTATTTTTTATTTTTTTTGCATGATACGCTCTCCTGACTTTATCATAGAGATCCCATGAGGGTAGTAGAGAAGAAAGAAATGAAAGTTAATGAAAGAACTTCCAGTATGTTTGAAGGCTAAATAAATGCAAGGGATAAAGATGGCACAACAAAACGTAAAATAAACATGACTTTAGCTTAGCTCTTGCTGGTGTTCTGGGTCAATGATGCAGAACATATTGAAGCCAGAAGTTCAGCCTGACATCTAGGCATATAGAATTTTCAGAAGAAGGTCAACAGTGGTAGCTTCCTCCATATTTTTCTCATAACAGGTTTCCTTTTATGAAATGCTATGAGCCAAAGGTTCCACAGGAAAAAAAAACATAGCATTTATTATGTGTTTGTTAAATATTATAGGCTACACAGAGAATAACTTTAACCTCAAAGGTAACAATTACAGAGCATTTAGATTTTAGTTTTTCCAGGAAACATTACACTTTATTATAAATATAGCAAAAAAAAAGAAATGAGGTGAAGGTACGAGAAGCATTCTAATTTCTAACCAATGGCCATTTTATTTGTTGGAAGTTTCCACTTTTAGAAACTGAAAGCACCTATCAAATATACTTCATGATGAGTTATCATATTAAAATTCCAGCATTTTATCATCTTATTTCCAAACGATACAAGCACGGCGAAATTACAAAACTGTAATCATAACCCTCAGTGCAATACTTCCCTCCTCTTCGGTGCTGTCACCTACAGAACCACAGATCTGCAATTCAGCACTCCGCTTCTTCCAAGTAAACTGAGTCTTTTATAGACATGTTCCCTGGGGGTTCATCATCCTGCAGGCCTGGGTTCAGGGTAATCCTGGACAGAATGATGTTCACAAGTAATTACATGACCGCCACTGTGCACCGCTGTCACCAGAGGAAAAGAAGAAGGACCTGTGATGTCACATGACTGGCTTGAAGACTGCTAAAAAATACATATAAAGTGATTTTGTAAAACAAATGAGAGGAGGAGCTTCATGGGGTGGGGGGAAGAGTAGTATATGGAGTTTATATAATATATATTATATATTATATAATATGGCTTTAAATAAATTAATAAAAGACATATGTGACAACTTACACACCAATTATCTATTGTTATCTGTGTATTACTTTGTGTCTTTTAAGGTTCTTTGTAGTGGTGCACCGAAATTAAAATTCTGGACCAAAACTGAAAATTTGGGATGCACTTAGAAGAAAACCGAAACCGAAATGGACAGTTTTTGAAAAAAATAATTGTATTCGACTTTTTATTTAATATCATCAATTTATTTCAAATGATTTTTATTTATTTGAAAAGAATGTTATGGAACAAACATGACAGTTAAGAAAAGAGTGTTGCAAATAAATGCTTACAAATGCAAAGGAGTACAGACCTAGCAAAGGATGTGGTCACAATTTCACAAATGCTTATATACTTAATGGCTTTTAAAGTACTCATGTATTTTTTTTTTTTTCATTTCAAATGAATATAATGAATTTAAATGAATATGAATTTTAAAAAGATGATCAAATAACATAAAATAACTTCGATAGAAACTAATGCACAAAAGTTAGACATAAAATAAAATGAAATATATAAAAAATTAAGAAACTTAAATATGCTACATATAATACAATAATTAAGAAAAAAAAAAAAGAAACAGACAAAACATAGAATGGTAAAAAGTTTCTATGTTTATGTAGATGTATTTTCACTTTTATTAATTATTGTGCAATACAGTAGTAATAATTAGAACTAGCCAATATAACGGCAAAAGGCCTCTAATCTTTTTCATGTAAATGTATTTTCCCTTTAATTGCAAAGTTACTGTGCAAAACAGTAATAAATAGAACTAACCAACAGAAGGGCAGAAGGCCGTTATTCTGTTTCATATAAACATTTATATTTTAATTGACATTATTGTGCAAAATAGTTTATAAACTAACGCTAAAATATTTCCACATCGCAGACATGGTGATATTGTAAGATTAACAGCAAGAGTGAGAGTGAAATCTGAGGGGGGAAAAGGGCTAATCAATTTTATACTAAATCCTTACTATAAATGTAAAAAGAAAAAGTGATCTAGCTTCATAAAAAATTCACTTATAGTTACTCATAAATTAGCTTCACCTCCAGTGTTCACCTTGGCAGTACTTTCTGGCGGTGGGCAGAGGCAGCCCTCAAAATGTCCACTCGCCTACTTTTATTTTGCGAGTGGAAAATTATTTCTGGCGAGCGTGGGCAGCCTCGGAGTGGGGAGAGTCAAGTACCGCCGGCAGGCGGGGTTGAATGGGAACCGTTCTCCCAGCGATCACCCAGGGGAAGAAAGAGGGAAGGAAGAGGAGAGCTGGCCAGATCATGAGAGCGGGGATTGCCCTCTGTAACAGCTTTCATTTTAATTACCGTCCGCTCCTGGTTACACACAGTCCTGTCTCCTGACCCGGTGCCTGTGACAGACAGAACACGCATTAATGGGCACTGGTGAGGGTGCATTGACAGGCACTGATAAAGTTGTTGTTCATATTTATTTTTGTAACTTAATTCTGTATAAAACATTTAAATGTCATTTCATGAGATAATTTATAAGGGGAGTGTTTGGGGGTGGAATTACTGTTCTGGAGCTGACATCATCTCCTGAAATCAGGCTTCACCTGAGATTGATTGCAGGTGTACTTATACCTGGCAGATGCTTGCACTCATTGCTTTGGTATTGTTCCTTGAGCCCTGACCTGTATTTGCTATCCTGAAACCTGTATTCCTGTACCTTGTATCCTGTGTTCCTGACCCTGCATCCATCCCTGGACTCCTGTCTTGCAGACTGATCCCTTCCACCTGATGTCCTCTTCCTGTCCCATCCTGTTCCCTGTTCTATCTGATTGATCTCCCGTGTATGACCCCTGCTTGGTTACGTTTATGATTGTATCTTACACCTGTATATACGTTTGGTTTGGAGAGTTATTATTGCGTGTCACCGTGGTTGGTTGCTGGTTTAATTTATTGTTTGTCACATCAGAGGTGCATTTACTTTGTGTATCACTTATCCTCATAATAAATCATATTATTATTACTTTACATACGTTTTGTTTTCCGTACTGCACTCCACACATTTCTGGTCGCACTGGTTCATGACATAATACCAAGGCCATCCTTGACCAGAAATGGCTGCACAGAGGAGCCATCTTGGTTCTGCTGTTTTTTGCTAAAATGCATTTGGAAGAAGTTTTCTATGTTTCCTTACTGGTGATGGAGGATAATAATTATTACCGTCAGATATTGAAGGAGTGGGCCAGAGATCAACTTTTAGAGTGTATTTGTTTTGCACATTCACTAGTGGTTCAGGGCATGCTGTTTGAAAACGTTCAGCCTTCGATTTAGGTGTGTGCAGAGCTAGCTTTGTCTAGTATTCCTAAATGCAGTAATGACTTTTCTCTCCCCCTCAGGCCTCAGGTAGAATCTCTGGTGTGGTTATTAGAGGAAGACTCTGCATATTTCTTTGAGCACTATTCAGCATGTTCCCAACAGGTACTAGTGGAGTGCATTCACGCAGTGCAGTCTCTTGTCAGACAGGCAGCATGTAAACAGCATGTAAACTGAATTTTGTTCAGCCATTACTCCAAGCACGGCTCAGCCTCAGTCAGCTTGTAACAACCCATTCCTGCTGCCAGACACCTGCCTGCTCAAATGTCAATCAATGTCTCTCCATCACCTACAGCAACCCCAGTCCCAGCCCAATATGCTCTGCTACCAACTAAGTATCAGTACCCTGTTTCCACTTGCTGCACCTATCCTGCCTTTAACCCACCTTCCTCTTCTCTGCTGCCTGCAACAATCCCACACAAATTCCCCCTAGCCACTGCTCCCTCTTCAATCCTGCCATTATTCCAGCCTGCCTCCATACCAGCCATCTATCCTGCTCCAGCCTGCTTAAACATCAACCGATTTGCTCCAGCCTGTTTCCAAGACAGCCGATCTGCTCCAGCCTGCCTCCACATCAGCCGATCTGTTACAGCCAGCCTCCACGCCAACCGATTTGCTCCAGCCTGCCTCCACACCAGCCAATCTGCTCCAGCCTGCCTCCACGCCAGCCGATCTGCTCCAGCCTGCCTCCACGCCAGCCGATCTGCTCCAGCCTGCCTCCACGCCAGCTGATCTGCTCCAGCCTGCCTCCATGATTGCTAATGGGGTTAGGCTAGCCTCTGATGGTCCTGAACTTGATGCTCCAGTGTTTACTGTTCAGCCTGATGTTCCAGTGCCCACGGTCCAGCCTGATGTGCCAGTGCCTGTTACCCAGCCTGCTGAGCCAATGCCGTCACCCAGCCTGTTGAGCCGGTGCCCGTCACCCAGCCTGTTGTGCCAGTGTCCGTCGCCCAGCCTGTTGAGCCGGTGCCCGTCATCCAGCCTGCTGGGACGGTGCACGTCACCCAGCTTGCTGAGCCGGTGCCTGTTACCCAGCCTGCTAATACGGTGCATGTTAAACCGGTTCCTGATGCCCAGCTTGCTGCTGCCACTGCCCAGTTTGTTGTTCCAGTGCCCACTGTTCAGCCTGTTGCTCTAGTGTCTGCTGCTCGGCCTGATGTTCCAGTGCCCTCTGTCTGGCCTGATGTTTCAGTGCCCATTATCCAGCCTGATGTTCCAGTGTTTGCTGTCCAGTCTGATGACCCGATGCCTGATGTCCAGCTCGATGATCCAGTTCCTGATGCCCGGCCTGATATCCTAGTGCCTGCTGTCCAGCCTGATGTTTCAATGCCTGTTGTCTGGCCTGATGCTCCAGTGCCCACTGCCCGGCCTAATGTTCCAGTGCCTGTTGTCCAGTCTGATAATCCAAAGCCCGATATCCAACTTGATGATCCAGTTCCTGATGCCTGGCTTGATGTTCCAGTGCCCTCTGTCCAGTCTGATGTTCCAGTGCCCTCTGTCCGGCCTGAAGTTCCAGTGCCCTCTGTCCGGCCTAATGTTCCAGTGCCCATTGTCCAGCCTGATGTTCCAGTGTCTGCTGTCCAGTCTGATGACCCAATGCCTGATGTCCAGCTCGATGATCCAGTTCCTGATGCCCGGCCTGATGTCCCAGTGCCCGCTGTCTGGCCTGATATTCCAATGCCTGTTGTCCGGCCTGATGCTCCAGTGCCCGCTGCCTGGCCTGATGTTGCAGTGCCTGCTGTCCAGTCTGATGATCCGATGCCCGATGTCTGGCTTGATCCAGTAACTGACTCGTGGCATGATGTTCCAGTGCCCTCTGTTCGGCCTGATGTTCCAGTGCCTGCTCCCCAGTCTGATGATCCAATGCTTGATGATCCAATTCCTGATGCCCAGCCCAATGTTCCAGTGCCCGCTGCCCAGTCTGATGTTCCAGTGCCTGCTGCCCAGTCTGATGTTCCAGTGCCTGCTGCCCAGTCTGATGATCCATTGCCCAATGTCTGGCTTGATGATCCAGTTCCTGACGCCCGGCCTGATATTCCAGTACCCACTGCCCGGTCGGATGTTCCAGTGCCTGATCTCCAGTCTGATGATCTGATGCCTGATGTCCAGCTTGATGATCCAGTTCCTGATGCCCGGCCTGGTGTTCCAGTGCCCGCTGTCCGGGCCTGATGTTCCAGTGCCTGCTCTCCAGTGTAATGATCCGATGCCCAATGACCAGCTTGATGTTCCAGTGCACGCCGTCCGGCCTGATGTTCCAGTGCCCGCTGTTCGGTCTGATGTTCCAGTGCCTTTGCCTGCCATCCAGTCTGATGTGCCTCTGCCCAGCTTGATGTGCCTTTACCCGCTGCTCAGCTTGATGTGCCTCTGCCTGCTGCTCAGCTTGATGTGCCTCTACCCGCTGCTCAGCTTGATGTGCCTCTGCCCACTACCCAGCTTGATGTGCCTCTGCCCCCTGCCCAGCTTGTTGTGCCTCTGCCTGCTGCCTGGCTTGATGTCATGGACTTTTTGCAGCTACGACTAGTTGGAGTGTCCAGAGGTCACTCCTTCGAGGGGGGTACTGTCAGGAATGGTTTCACCTGCTGGTGGCGCTGTTAGATCTATGGGTCTCCTGGGAGTCTGGAGCCGTACTTATAACCGGAAGATGCTTGCACTCATCTCCTTGGTATTATTACTTGAGCCCTGACCTGTATTTGCTGTCCTGAAACCTGTATTCCTGTACCTTGTATTCTGTGTTCCTGAACCCTGCATCCATCCCTGGACTCCTGTCTTGCAGACTGATCCCTTCCTCCTGTTGTCCTCTCCCTGTCCCGTCATGTTCCCTGTTCTATCTGATTGATCTCCAGTGATGACCCTGGCTTGGTTAGGTTTATGATTGTATCTTACACCTGTATATACATTTGGTTTGGAGAGTTATTATTGTGTGTCACCGTGGTAGGTTGCCAGTTTATTTTATTTATGCCAGTTTACATCAGAGGTGCGTTTACTCTGCTGTATCACTTATCCTCATAATAAATCATATTATTGTTACTTTACATGTGTTTGGTTTTCCCTATCGCAGTCCACACATTTCTGGTCACACTGGTTCATGACAGTCAAGCAAAAATTGCCAGGCAATTAAGGGCAGGCACTGGAGCAGAGTTATGACTTCCGAGACAGAGCGATGTCCGCTGAGGCCAGTGCCATGCTGTAATATGTGTGAGGTAGGCTAATCCTTTCGGTCATTATCGGCACCTTTTTTTCACCCTATTTTCGGCTAATCATTTTTGGCAGCGATATAAGGGTGCATCCCTAGTTCTTTGCAGTAAAAGCAAGGAAGCATAGAAACCTCTGCAGTGTATTATTGTGCTTTTACTAAACAAAATGCTGTAAATGCAAACTATTACAATTCTAGGAATACAATACAAGACTGACAGATATACATACAACACGCATGTACAAACATTACCTATTTATACAATAGGAATACACTAAAAGTTACTTAACTCTGGCTATAGCAGCTTCACGGTCTCCATAGGCAATCAAGGCTCAAGGCTTACTCTACAAGCGATTGCAAGAAATAGGGCACTAGCGTCTTTGGTCCTGTGAAGTTTCCTCTGGCATAGATCTTCCTTGTTGTTGTCTCACTATGGAACCCACCTGTCAGCTTATATTGCTGACCTTTTATTTGGAAGGCTTGGGTAGACAATCCCACATGGGGTATCCTTTCTTATAACTTAGTTTGTATTGGTGAACATTTCCCAACTCAACTTCTAGATGGCCCTGTTGTATCATACATGCCATAGGCCATATATGTTAAAAGGTCAAGCTGTTATTGACCTTGGTTACCTAAATATATAATTTGACCATTATTCCTGTAAGACACTGGAAGCATCTAACTGCCAACTGACATTTGCCCAATATACAACTATAGTTTTCATGTTCCAACTGTATTAGAGGACAGCTTATACAAATGTTTCCAACCTGCATTTGTTTGAGAAGTGTCCATTCAACAAACAAACAGATTTATATGAGCCAAAAAAAACATCTATCTATCTATTTATCTATCTATCTATCTACACACATCAAACACAATCTGCAGCTTAGAGATCAAAATGATTTGCACTACCCCTTGTTATACAATCAGTTGATAGTTTAAAGTAGAAGAAATGCCTAATTATATCTATCCTTAAAAATGTTCCCTCCTCCTACCTATCCTGCCTAACCTGTTTAGAAAAGATCTGTATACTTACTTATTTTAAATCTATTCCTTCCCAGTCATGTGGTCCCAGCTTTCCTTTGTCAGTAAGCTGTGCTGCAGGAGAGAGGGGGGAGCACCTACAAACACTGGACTATGAGAACCTATGGGTGATCTCATGGCTTTCAGAATTCAGAACCATTGTTCTTGTGCTTCCCTACACAGAGCTGCAGGATCATGTGACCAGGCCAGAGTGGATTAAAAATAGGTAGGTATACAGATTTTTTATAACAGATTAGGCAGGGTAGGTAGGAGGAGGGGGAAGAGGACATATTTAAAAATAGATATAGATTAGGTTTTCCTTCACTTTTATACGTTCCAAAGCTATGAAAGTCACTGACGGTGATTCTATTGACGTATCATGGTTCAATGAAAGATAACAACATCCCTGGTCCGTAGCAGCTCTTCAAGTATTAAATATTGAAAGTTAGAAGGCAGATCTCTGATTAGTTATGGTCCATGAACTGCCAACTTCCTAACCTCTACTGTGCAGGAGAGGTTCACACAGAGTGTGAATCTCTAATTTAGCCAGAGTAACAACATGAAAACTAAATTTCCTTATATCATATTTTAACATTAGACCGAGAGGACTAAGTAAAGTAGAAACAACTTCTTAAAGCGTTACTAAAGCCAAAACCTATTTTTTATTTGTTTTTAGATTTAGATAAAGGATGGTTAAAATATCTGTCAATTTTCTTGTGTGAGCCATTGGGGAGATCCCTTCGCTTATTGTCCTGGAAACACAACAGGAAATGAGAAGAAATCCTAAGGGGGAAAATCTCCTCTTGAACAGTTTTCCCTAGAAGACATACCGCTAACTTCCCAAATTAAAAATTTCAGATATTTAAATTATAATAGTTACCTAGACATAAAGTTGGGTTGCAACCTGTCTGGGATTCACCTAGACAGTCTGGGTGTCACGACAAGTACTTACCAAGGCCGAGATGCCGAGAGCGGTAAACCCTTGCAACTATGCACACCATCCCCCAGAGGTGGTACAGGGAGCGGGTGGCACACCGAAGCACTGGCCACCAGCAGGTGTAAGTTCCTGAAGAGGGTTGAGGAGCTGAGCAGGGGTTTAACTGGAGTTCAGAAGCTGTCTGGGGTCCCGTGCAAAGTTAGCAGAGAATCCGGAAAGTAGCAACGGATCAGGCACAAGACAGGTAGCAAGTCCGTGAAGCAGGCCAGGGGTCAAATCCATAAAGACAGGCAGAGAAGTCCGTTAGGCAGGCCGAGGGTCAAACACGTAGAGGCAGATCAGTAGAAGTCCGTTTAAACAAGCCAAGGGTCTGATGGAGGAGAGAGCAGCGTAGTCAGGAATGGTCTGGGTCAAAACAGGCAATCAGGAGATAATAGCAGGAAACAGGCACAAACGGGAAGCTGACAACAAGCCAGCAACCCGTTTGGATGCCAGGGCTGCTTGAAATAGCCTCACCATTAGCCTGCGCCACGGCGCACTTCCATGCGACATTGCGCATACCCGTGCGCTATTGTGCAACTTGCGGGCCACTGCGCGCACACACGCACCGTTGTGCACACGTGCCGCACCCTCGGGCCATGCACATGCGTGTGCCGGAGCGCTAAACCGCTGCGCATGCGCACAGGGACACGGCGAGCATGGATGGAAAGAGGTCTTCTCTGACACTGGGTTTTGAATCTTGTGTCTGGGTTTTGTACGGCCTTGCTTCGCTCAGCAATTTTTTATTCTAACTCTTTGTCCGCTTGGATGGTGGGGCTTGAACCTGGTGTGCAGGCGCCGTTCATCTTCTGAGACTTTCGGCGTCTCCTTGTCCTCCGTACTGTGCAAGCGCAGTACAGGGCGGACACTATCCGACGGGGGACAGTATTCGACAGTACACCGGAACGCCGGAATCCCCCTTTAATCTAAAGTGATAATTTATACATAATAATACCTGGTGAATAGTTCCAGTGGCGACACCATACAGGATATATGCCTGTAAGGAACTTCCGGTGCTACTCCGGCCTAATAAAAGACATTGTTAGAGATGTCACAGATGAGCCTCCTTTCCCAGTTGATGCCTGTTACGGGGAAACACATGGGGTGGAGCCACATCTGAGACATCTGTGTATACAAGATGACTGAATGGCGAAGTTCGCGGCCGTGTTTGTTATATTAATTGCTGATTTTTATCAACTTAATTGTAAGTGCAACTATTTTTGAATAAATAAATAAGTTTTTTAAAATACTGCACTATAAATTGCCTACCTCTTTCTTCATATGATAACCATTGGGGATCCTTGTTCCATATAAGCTGGGATTCTTAATAGAGAACGTGTTCGCTTGATGATGCTGAACCCTCTCGGTGGATGACAGGGTATCCTCTATGAATGACACAGGAGTGTGTGGAGTACAAAGCGAGTTTGATCTCTAGAACTTGAGATCCACAGTCTCTGGTAAGAGACATAATACACTGTGGGAAAGGATCTGTGTGGACACTTTGCTGCTGCACGTTTTTTATCGTTTCTGCACATTTCAGTCACCGGGAGCCATACTGTTTATATGGACGTTCATCTAATATTAATATTTTTTTCTTTTTTATATGTATCCAGGGCAGGACTTATGGTGGTGGGGGCCCCTGGGCTTGAGTCACTTTCGGGCCCTACCTTCTATACATTACTTTAAATAGAACAAAATGATACATGCACAAGCTATGTAATAGATCTACACAATTCTGGATAAACTGAGAATAAAAATAGAGATCACGATTCTGAACAAATAACTAAACAAAATTACATAATTTATGTTAATTGCTGAAGTCTATTAAAAATGTTTAATTAATCTGAATTATTAAAAAAATAAAAATAAATGGGTTTGAATGAATGATTCTATATAGTAATTAAATAGTCCCAAATATTATGTATAAGAACAGTCATTAGGATTGCTCTGATGGCTGCAACCTGGAGAGCGAAGCACAGCTCTATAAAACAGAAATAGAAAAGGACAAGGTGCGCCAGACTCAGTGCAGTATTAAAGAACTTCTGAATAATTGGACAAGACAAAACAGCCAAATGGCTACTCACAAAAGTAGATAATATATAAGCGTATAAGTGGGGGATACTGTACTAGTATTCATCCTGGGTCCACGATGTAAGCGAACGTTCTCAGAGGCACCGCAGGAGGATGATGAGAAGCGGTGGTGGTGGTAACCCTTCTCCGCGCTCTGTATGTCTCCAGGGCAGTGTAGGCACTGCACGCCGTGCAGTATCAATGGCGTCCGTGAACTGGAAGACAGAGGCCAGAAGTGCATTCCAAGGTAGAACGCAAACACCGCGGACCGGAAGTGACGTTGTGGCCAATGAGATGACGAGTTTCACAGCATCCGCTGTTTCATCTGATCTAGCTGACCATTCACAAGGTCAGATATATATACACACATGCTTAAGGGAAGTAGCCGGATGTGCGGAAACAACCATATACACAGTAAACAATGTAATATTTAAAAACTAACCAGGAGATTAATAAAAGCAATAAAAATTGATAAAATTATAATTAAATTGTAACGAATATGAAGATATTTAAAACGTAAACGGGCGGGACGGGGCCCATGGGCTTGAGCTCACTCAAGCCCAATGGTAAGTCCGGCCCTGCCTGTATCACTTTAATGAATTTGAATTTAAATCTTTTTTGTTTGTGTTTTGAGCTTTCTGTTACTTGATTAAGAATATTGATTTGAGAAGCGCACCTGGTCATTTTTTACTATAACGATTTAAGTCATATGTATATATACCAGATAGCGGCTCTCATACACATGATTTGTGGGTTGTGTTAATTAAATATCAATTTACTTCCAGGTTTATTAGTGGTGTTGTTTTATCACACGTTTTAGGTAAATCAGCGCAGGATCCTTTTCCCTTTTATATACTTTAATGTTTGATGATAGTAAATTATAATTTGAAATTAGATTTAGATTACAATGTACAAAATGAAGAAAATAAGTTTCTCCAGTAATTAAAGGGGCTTTCCTTTTCCACCAATAAAGGAAAAAAGCCTGATGTAGCCCCAGTTACGGACATCATTTGATTTCAAAGTAAAAGAAGGCTAATCCTCAGAACTACTTCCTAAAGGACAGGAAATGGCATCTGCAATGGGACTGAGCCAGCCTATGCCCACTGATCCTTATCAAGATCATATAAAAAGGGTTTTAAAATGTATTTGTTGAAGCGTAAACCCTAAAAAACACCTTATCTGATATGTTTTTTACTTGTTTTTTTATTTTTTATTTTAACAAAATACATTTCTTGGGAAAAAATATATAATTTCTCTTATTTATAAGCTTACCTGCCACACAATTTCCTCCCTCTTCTTGGATGATATCCACGTTCAAAGTTAATATAACATCTGCTGTACGCAGTTACTTTCTGAAAGACCATTGACTCACACATACACTCCTACACCTTTACTTCTTGTTTTCAACTGCTCTCAAACAAATATTGCTTTCTCTAACCTAAAAAATCACTGCAGTAACAGGATTTATTTTATAAGGCACAAAGTGATGTATAAAGTTTAGTAACCCACAGTTGTGTCATGTATAAGCTCCGTCTGGCTGCATTTTTTAAATTTGGGTGGGCAGCCAGGGGCAGTAAACCCCCATATGCCCCAGCAGCCCATCTGAAAGAGCTTTCTCTGTAGTTCTTTTTTCCGTAATTCTTATTTCTTTACCAGACCAAGCTATCAAGCATAATTGGCAGTTAGAGAGTCAGGACAAACCATTTACCACTAACAGGGATGCTTGCAGTGTTCAACTTTTATTCATTTTCTGTAAAACCTTTATCCCAAAAGGAAAAAAACTGTTGCTGTAACTGCTTAAATGGTGTTAGCTGTAGTTCAGCTTCAATTTATTAGTCAAGTCCATCTAAGGCAGGTCATATATGAGTCATTTTTTTTTCAGTCAATGAGCAGGTTGAATGAAAAAAAAAGACTAAATTCCCCCATCCACACACACGATGTGGATGAGGGAATCCTCCCTGCTGAGCCTTTGCATTGTGGCAGCAGAAAGACTTTCCTGCTGTCAGAATATACGAATCAGTGCTGCTGGCTACTGTGCATACGTGGCTCTCTGAGCTGTACTGCGGGACGCTGCAGCTAGAACTTTCTCATCTTCATCCCCTGCTCATTTTCCACTCCTTTGGGTGATATCCCAAGGGGCAGGCCATAAGAGGAGGCTCAGTTGTGTCCATCAGGCAATTATCAAGTCTTCTGCTGTGAGTGCAACTTATTGGTTTTATGTTTCACAATAAACTTTATTATGCTATGTGCGCTCTCCTTTCTTCTATTTTTTTTAAGTAAATTATATTACTGTGTACGCAAGCAAGACAGTAAATCTCACAGCAAAGAAAAAAAAATAGCAATACCGAACACAGAGGTACAACTCATATCACAGTTTTTGTAGTGAAGAGTGACAGCACATTCTAGGTACAAGACAGGAAATAATGAAAAATCATACCTGACATGAGATAAAGGATGATATGTGATCGAGAATGTCTAGAGTAGCCTGGTATATCCATACACATTGAAATTATGATGTAATGTAACCTCTTAATCAAGGTCCTGCATGTGCACTTTTTTTCTTTTCATTTTTCAAAAGAGAACTTTAGCATAACAAAAAAAACAAAAACAAAGAAACAAAAGGATAACCTATACACATAATAGTGTTCCAGGTACTAGTAGTAAATAGCTAGCGCCGAGTGTTACATCCTACCATATATATGTAAAAGATGAATAATGTGTCTGGGTTTTGGATGGATACATCATTCAGACAGACTTAAATATACTGCTCCTATATGACACATGTGCAGCCTCTCATGGGGCCCCCTAGTGACCCCTGGGCCCTTGGCAGTGCCCGAGTGCCCGAATGGTCAGTCCGCCCCTGGCCATGTTTGACCTTTTGGGATGCACAGTTGTTCCATGCATCCATGTGAAAGCAGCCCCATTCAAAGTGGCTGTATGGACACAGCTGCTGCTCCCAATTTGACATCCATGTGGGTCCAGGTGCATGTTCCTAAATGCAGACAATGTGAGTCCATGGACACGCACCCACAGAGATGTCTAATTGGAAAGCGGCGGCTGTGTCCACTCAGCTGCTTCGTACCAACTGACATGAATGGTACTGTCTGCACATGTATGCATGCATCCCCTGCGGCAAACACAGCCCTCACATGGATGTACACTTTAGTATGGCTGTGTGAATAAAGCCTTTGCCATTAGTTTGGCACAAGAACAGGTCCAAAGTGGATGAAGAGAGCTTTTCTAACTCTCTGGAGATATTTAAAGCTTGGGAAGGTACAAAACCCTAAAGCCATGGAGTGATTTTCTTTCCTGCAATAATTTTTTCTCCTGCAAGAAAGTTGAACAACACAGCGATTACTATTAGCAGTTATAATAGATTTGATCAAACCATACATGGTTTGAATCTTGGCCGATCTTTGCTGAACCGGTCGAGCTTCAAACCATCTATTTATTAAGTTAATTTCTCCTTCTTATTTTTTCACTTCTTATTTGATGGGTGTCTGACAGAGCAGGAAGTATTTCGAAATCTCTCCGATGTGATAACAGTCAACAATAAAAACTGCCATGAGAGATTAATAGGGGCTGCCATTATACAACTGAGCCTAAACCACTAGCGTTTCTCTTCAAGCATTGTTTTAATGTTTTCCTTTATTTAAAAAGAAAAAATTAAATCTTTATTCTACTTGAAGATATAAAAAGAAAATTCTGAGGGTGGAATACATTTTTAAAATTAGCATTAAAATTGTGGGAATGGTATTATGTGGTAGACATTGTATTATTATGTGATTTTCTTTATCTTTAAAAAAAAATTATATTTTCTTACATGGCTTGACTTGTGTGGGTGTAGACGTATGTGATGAATTTATTAGAGTTATTGTTTATTCATTAAAACAACATGTCAAATGGCATAGTGTCAATTTAGTTTGTAAATGTAAAAGAGTTTTGTGCACAATTGCTTATATAAGAAGTAACTGCAATAACAAAAAGGAATGCAAAAAAATCAAAATACATTTTTATAGTTGAAACCTTCAAATTGCATCAGAGAATGAATCTACCATGAAAATGTTATAAAATAGAAAACTTATGGGGCTTATTTATGGGTGATCAATTTGGACATTTACCATTTTGTTTTTCGAATTTTTATGCTAACATAGTTTGTCTTATAGGAGCCTTTTTTTTTTTTCATTCACCACATTTTTCATCTTTTTATTTTATTTTTTATTTTTTTTTATAGTTTCACCATTTGGAATGTATTTTAGCCATTTTTTTGAACATGTGCATAACTATAAGATTAAATATGACTTTATTTATTTACTTTTTCTACCTTTATCCCAATACCCTCAACTTGGAATAGTGAAATGGGCCATAGCATCTTTTATTAAATTAAGAAAACCAATAGGTGTATATGTATATATATATATATATATATATATATATATATATATATATATATATATATATATATATATATATATATATATATATATATATTCTAACACTGAACTCAAGAAGTGAAAATTGCTATGTTGCCGGGAACATTTACAAATGTTAACTGCACCTTGTCTTGAATTTCTCCTAAAAAAAAAAAAAAACTGTGCACTTTCTAGTAAGTGAGAGCACCTAGGTAGACGTGAGCCTATGACCTCATAGTTGTATATCTGCAGTGTGAGATCTTAGACACTGCTGCCCTCACAGTGCAGACACAGTGCATAACAAGGCATGGTAATTCAATTATGGGCAAAAATAGCTGCAGGGAGGCCACAGACAATACTGGTTCCCTCTGTCTGCATTTTTTTAGGTGCATCTTCCAGAGTTCAGTTCCTCTTTAACAAATACAGTGCTTTGAAAAAGTATTAATATGCTTTCAACATTTTCAACGTTCACATTTTGTCATGTTACAACCAAAAACGTAAATGTATTTTATTGGGATTTTATGTGATAGACCAACACAAAGTGACACATAATTGTAAAGTGGAAAGAAAATTATAAATGTTTTTCAACATTTTTTACAAATAAATATGTGAAAAATGTGGCGTGCATTTATATTCAGCCCCCCTGAGTAATTACTGCAAGTCTTTTTGGGTATGTCTCTACCAGCTTTGCACATGTAGGAGAGTGACATTTTTGCCCAGTCTTCTTTGCAAAATAGCTCAAGCTCTGTCAGATTGGATGGGGAGCATCTGTGAACAGCAATTTTCAAGTCTAGCCACAGATTCTCAACTAGATTTAGGTCTGGACCTTGACTGGGCCAGTCTAACACATGAATATGCTTTGATCTGAACCATTCCATTGTACCTCTGGCTGTATGTTTAGGTTTGTTGTCCTGCTGGAATGTGAACCTCTGCCCCAGTCTCAAGTCTTTTGCAGACTCTTAACAGGTTTTCTTTTAAGATTGCCCTTTATTTGGCTCCATTCATCTTCCCATCAACTCTGACCAGCTTCCCTGTCCCTGCTGAAGAAAATGGTGTGTTCAGGGTGATGTGCAGTGTTATTTTTCTGCCACACATAGCGTTTTGCTTTTAGGCCAAAAAGTAAAATTTTGGTCTCATCTGACCAGAGCTCCTTCTTCCACATGTTTGCTGTGTCCCCCACATTGCTTCTCACAAACTGCAAACAGGACTTCTTATGGCTTTCCTTGAACAATGGCTTTCTTCTTGCCACTCTTCCATAAAGGCCAGATTTGTTGAGTGCATGACTAATAGTTGTCCTGTGGACAGATTCTCCCACCTGAGCTGTGGATCTCTGCAGCTCCTCCAGAGTTACCATGTGCCTCTTGGGTGCTTCTCTGATTAATGCTCTCCTTGCCCAGCTTGTCAGTTTAGATGTACGGCCATGTCTTGGTAGGTTTTCAGTTGTGCCATACTCTTTCCATTTTTGTATGATGGATTGAACAGTGCTCCTTGAGATGTTCAAAGCTTGGGATATTTTTTTACAACCTAACCCTGCTTTAAACTTATCCACAACTTTATCCCTGACTTGTCTAGTGTGTTCCTTGGCATTCATGATGCTGTTTGCTCACTAAGGTTTTCTAACAAACCACTGAGGGTGTCACAGAACAGCTGTATTTATACAGAGATTCAATTACACACAGGTGGACTCTATTTGCTAATTAGATGAAGGCAATTAGTTCCACTAGATTTTAGTTAGGGGTATCAGAGTAAAGGGGACTGAATACAAATGCACGCCACACTTTTCACATATTTATGTGTAAAAAAAAATGAAAACTACTCATCATTTCCCTTCCACTTCACAATTAAGTGCCACTTTGTGTTGGTCTATCACATAAAATCCCAATAAAATACATTTACATTTTTGGTTGGTAACATGACAAATTGTGGAAAGTTTTAAGGGGTATGAATACTTTTTCAAGGCACTGAATTAACAACAGCCTGTACCTAACCAACTAAATATGTACAGAACTATTAGCTATTTAAAGACCTGTCATTTGCAAGACTTACGGGGGAGTGGAGGAAGCAGCTGGAAGTATTCAGAGCCACCTACCAACAGAATCAATGCTTTGCTCATGTACAGGAAAGCTACATGCTAATTTTTTTTAAAAAAAGGTCCACATGCTCATTTTAATGAAAATAAATAGACCGCGCTAATAAAAAATTATTTTAAACCAAAATGGGGAGAAAATAACCTAAAGGCTGCTGCTAGAGGTGGGATACTCACACATAATATCATACAAATGGGTAAAGCTGCGCCAATAAGAACTAAATACAACTAAATAAAAAGGGAAACACAAATAACCAAATAATTAATGTCCAAAACAAAGGGGAAAAGTGCATATGTAGCGTGGCCATGAAAGAACACACTATTTCTGATAAATATAGTCCAGTGAGGACTGCATTAGTCCTGATCATATGTCTTCTTTAGTACAAAAAACCTGGTTGCATGTAGTCGGCAGACTTGTAATTTGTAGCAAATAAAACACCACTGTGACAGATCTTAAAAAAATCACACTGTGACATGTAAGAGTTCTGTGCGATCCCCTCCACCTTTTGAATTTGCCGCTTACCGGATGGCTAAATATAACGAGCACTGCATATGAAGCCTGCAACTTCCCAGATAAAAGATGTCTGATAGGGCCGATCGGATCAGGAACAACCACTCAAAGAGAAAGAGGGACCTCCACAACCTCCGCTCCACTCAGGGACATCCAACTGATTAGCTTCCCCATTGAAAACGTCATCTGTGACGAAACGACGTATGGGAAGGCACGCAGTGACGCCACCACGTAGATCGTGAACGGGGGACGGGTTTACACTGACCGGCCGGCAGTGGGTTTTATACTATGTTCGTTTTCATCTTACGTATGTAAGTGTTTTTAATTCTTTTAAGCCTGAATAAAAAATTGTTTATCAGTATCACGCTATGGGCGGCCCCCTTTTTTTATGTACTTGAGCTAATCAGTTGGATTTTTTTTTTTTAACTTACCAGAAACCCCTGTTGCTAGGCAGTCTTCCTAATTTGCCTCTTCCTACTCCATGGTGATCTTCAGTCTTCTCTCCTCCTCGCGTTGTCTTCTGGGGAAGGTGGCACAGTGTGTTCTGGGAACTGTGTGTGTCCCAGAACACAGCGCGCCCCATTCACAAAGCACCGCGTGACTCGCGCATGCGCAGTAGGAAACGGCTTGTTTCCCTTAGTGAGGATGGCGACGCCGGGACACGATACGAGGGACGTATCAGCCTTGGGGGGGGGGGCGACATCGCGGGCGCCCTGGACAGGTAAGTGTCCTTATTAAAAGTCAGCAGCTACAGTGTTTGTAGCTGCTGACTTTTTAAAAAAATAATTGTGCCGAATTGCAAAAAACGCTCTGGTCAGGAAGGGGGTAAATCCTTCCGGGGCTGAAGTAGCTAAGGAAAGTCCTGAATAAGCTGTAAGTTCATACGTAGGTGCACCTACTGCATGCATTTATATTTTTATGTGCGTGTACATAGGGGTGGAGAGCTAAAAAAAATTGTGTGTTTTTCTATTTTTTATACGTTACTTTATTTATTTACTTTTTACAATTAAATTTTTGTCTATCCCATAGGGAAGCAATAGCACCCTTCAATAGCATACTGTTCTCCCTATTCTCCCTATCCCTGCCTTCCACTTAAGTGGATGGAACATAAATTGTGCTCCATTAGCTTTTTCCCGGGCCATAGCGGAAAGAGAAAGTGACAAATCCAGAAGTAGCAAAAAATAACAGGTAGCTTTGGTGTTCATTCACTGGGAGATCAGCAAACTATATTCATTGCTCTCCTTCCATTCTGCTCACTGACACCTGCCATGCTGGATTTAGGTCTGCAGATGAGACAGTGGAGCCCAGGATACAAGGCAGTGGCAGTGAGAAAGGGGGCGGTATCTTCGGCTGGCTGTTGAAGTGATTGGGTGGCATAATAGACACCTGAAAACCCATCACCTGCTCAATCTGAACACTATGGCAGCCGGGACTGTGTTTAAAAATTCCTGTCTACCGTCCGTATGACCCCGATTTCAGTTTTATTTTTCAAGTATTTGTGGACTATGACATGCCTCAACCCCGGAGCATTTATGCTCATTTACCCTATGTTAACCCTCGGCCTTCGCCGGAGGGCTGTTGATGTTGCTGTTTGATAATTTCTACGATCATATATGCTTTTAATGTGCATCATTAAGCTGTGTCATGATATACTTTATGTATATATTCCCTGCGTTCTTGTTGTTCTTACTTCTAAAAATTTCAATAAAAAAGATTGTAAAGAAAGAAAAATTCCTGTCTACCAGCCACCATTTTAAATGGTGCTGGAAGACAAGCCGTTAAAGTGGACTTGAGCTCAAACATTTTCTCTATTATAGAGAGCATTTAGAAATTCTAATTGCACCTATGTTCCTTCAGAGAAATAGCAGAACAGATCCTGGTTTGTGAGGGTGCCTAGGAACCCCTGTGCCTATAGTCTCATAGCTGTACATCTGCAGTGTGAGATCTAAGCCACTGCTGCTCCTGACTCTTACTCTAAACAGGTCTAGTGCAAGAATGGCAATGCCTGTACTGTATTCTCCACTGTTCATCATGCTGAAGGCTCTGATACGTGGAAGCAAAGCCCTGCTTCTACAAAATTAGCCATCTCCGTACAGAGACACTGCAGAACATGGCATGGTATGTCAATAACAGGGGAAATATCATCTGCAAGGGTTAAAAAACAGGCAAAAGTAGTAACTTATTCTTTATCCTCTGCCTGTTTTTTTTCAGGCACAGCATCTTGAGTACAGTTCCTCCTTAAAGGTCACATAATCATGATGTTCTAAAGTTCACCATCAATGCGTTGCAGATGTTGTCACCTGATTTCACAAATCGCACTCAATTATTTTAAATGGGAATCACATAACGGAACTACCTTCATGCTGTTCTGAAAGACATTTACATCTCTAATGCATTCAGACATGGAGGTGGTCACTTCAACTAGCAGTAAAAGCTGAAATCAAGAACCTGATTGCTTGCTACAGCAACAAATGCAGCTTCTGTATGAGGCTTTTTAACACAAGAAGTCCAATGCTTTTTGAATTAGTATTTTTCTACCATGTTGTACTATGCAAAACCCTTTGTTTGAATGAGCTGTGTTCGATATCATATAACTTAAGCTTCCGTAAAGCCACGTAGAAAAATACAATCAAACTTTACATTCAAAATTTCAATAGCATTAATACAGGTCAAGAATGTAGTTTGCAATACTCAAGTACATGAACATTTTTTATTCAATTGCTTTCAACAGAAAATACATTTTATGTGCATTTGAAATGATTTTACCATTCCTTTTTCATTTTAATCGACAATGACTTTATTTATGATAAATCATGCATGTGGAATTATCCTTTGAGCTACATGCTGAAGTTGAACTCCAGGCAGACCTAAAAGCCTACAATTTATTTCAGTTAACAGTTCCAAGGGTAGCCAAGGCAGTCTATGCCCAGGTGCTCACCCACAAAGAAATCCATATAAATCCTAAACTGATTTAGGGGCACTCGTGGGTCTTGCAGAGGAGGAAGATCAAAAACAGCAGTGCTTTTGTATTGTCAACATTTCGATGAAGCTCAGTCCAACTTTCTTAAGACACTACAATATGGAAGTGAACAGACTTATAAACCCCACCCACCAACAACACCCCCTAGTGTTGACCTCACACAGTGCAAGGGTAAAAATGGAACAAACAAAGCATGTAATAAACATTCACAAGATGGCCGCCATAGCACATGGTAAACACCAGGCAGGCAAAAACCACCCCTAATTAGTACCATGAAAAAATAATAAATTAACAAGTGATGTGCTAGGACAACATAGCAACAAATTAAAAATGACCAGATAGCTTTTTGATGAACTAGTGTGATTTTCTCCTTTTGTGATCTTTATTTGATCTCTACCCACCATGTGTCTTTTAACCCTTGCACTGTGTGAGGTCATCATTAGGGGGTGTTGTTGGTGGGTGGGGTTTTGGGTTTATAAGTCTGTTCACTTCCACGTTGTAGCGTCTTGAGAGATGGACTGAGCTAAATCAAAATGTTGACAATAAAAACATTGTTGTTTTTGATCTTTCTCCTCTAAACCAATACCCTCTAAACCAGTTTTGGATTTATTTTAGTTATGTATCCTTAAGCTTTTTAAGATAGAAACCAAACAAACCTTTTTTTCATTTTAATTTCAATTGCGTGAAGAATGGTTAGAACTGTTGTCAGGTTTTTAATGATCAGTGAGATTTAAAGCGGCATTAAACCCTGAAAAACATTTTTTCTTGCATCACAGCTTACCAGCCCTTGGATGTTGTGGCTGCATTATTTTTATTTATTTTTTTTTTACCTGGTGATTTTGCCTGTAAAACTTTTGCTGTCTTATGGAAACTTCTCTATGGAGGAGCAACAGATCCACCCTTGAACAGCAGCATTGTCTAGAGAGTGTAGCGGTAGATGGAGATGGACTTTACATAAGTTACTATCAAATTAAAGCCAAATTCCAGCTAATACTTTTTTTGCAGCTACAGGAACCTTTTTTTTTTAAAGGTTTAAACCAAATAAATAAAAGCTGACCATTGCAAGCACCACTGTAAGTTTTTTTTTTTTAAGTTTTATTAATAAACACATTGATATCCCACTTAATGTGAACACTCAATGTGAACATTGAGTGGGATAGCAATGTGCTTATTATTAACACTTGATCCCACACAAGTTTTCTATCAGTATTTTAATGGAATATGATTTATGTTGTAGCTATGTTCACACTTACCTTCTTTATTCTTGTCTCTATTTTTATTGTTGCTATGTCTGCTTAAATAGTTACAAGCAGTTGTACCTATGGGTAATATAGATGAATTTTCTGGTTATTATTAAGATTTATATGTTTTATACATGAACCATTTTGTACTCCTTATTTGTGCTCCATACAGTAGGGGATTCAGGGGACACCCGTATATAGAGCTTTTTTTTATCACTCCCAACCTTTTCTTTTTGGATTTTTTTGTGTATGATCTTCATATTTACATTTTTTTTTTTAACAGAGCTTCATATTTTAATTTGATACTGTTCTAATTATATCCTCTAAAATTATGTTGTGGATATTTATATTACACTTGATGTGTCTCAAGCATATGCTTTCAATCATGTGTCTTTAATTATATTGTGGGTATTTCCACTATATGCTTTGTGCCTCACAATATATGGTGTGTATTTTTTTAAAAAATCATTATTTTATTTTTGACACTTGCAGCAAATATATATATATATTTTGATTGGTATACTGTGGTATTTAATACCCCTTTTAGTGTCCTATGTTTATCCTTTTGTTTTGTATTTTGGCCGCAAGCGATTATGCGCCCATCGATATTAATGTTTTGTCTATTATCGTTTAATGCTAACCATGTTCTATTTGTACTTTTGTATTTTTTTTTCCACTAGGGGGAGTTGGTCCTCTGCTTGGGTCTTTATACCTATGTTCGGTAGCCAAATATATTAGCATACGAGGCTAGGTCGTTTCCAGGTGTATGACTGGGAATCACATCGAGGCTTGGATTAAAGCCGGTCGGCCATCTTTGATTTGAAAATGAGGCTAAATTATTTTCCACCTTTTTTTTGTTTACAAACTTTTTATTGATAAGTTATCATTGATTGTTGAGTAGTAGTGTTAGGAAGGTAGTTGTTAGGTAATTTGGACTGGGTATAAACTCTAATCCTCATTAAATTTATAGGTACGATGCCCGGCGGGTGTGGAGAGGCAACTCATGTACATCTTGCGGCATGTATGCGTTCCTTGATCATCTGATCGGGTGCGAATACTGCTGTGCAAAATGTAAGCATATTGTTTCCCTGGAAGCCCAGGTTCTGAATCTGGGGAAGCAACTGTCAGCACTGAGAAGTCCCTCCATACTAAAGGAGAGCCAGAAACGTACATGGCAGGTGCCGGCAGGGGCCAGCACAGAGGTGGGTGGAGACAAAGAGGTGCAGGCACTATAAAATAGTAGATGGGTGACAGTCAGGAAGGGTAGAGGGGGAAATGCCAGGGAGGCCGATCCAGGGCTGGAGCATCCCAATAAGTATGAGCATTGAGTGACATTGGTGATACCAGTCAGGGACCAGCACTGCTGGAGCTGAGGGACTCTCCTAGCTGCCTGGGTAAGAACTCCTCCAGTGAGATTGGGGGGGGAGTAAAGGGAAAGGAAAGACAGATTCTGGTGGTAGGGGGCTCAATTCTTAGAAGGACAGAGAGGGCAATCTGTAACAAAGACCTGAAGCGCCGAACTGTATGTTATCTACCGGGCACTGGGGTTCGGCACATCACGGATCTGGTGGACAGATTACTGGGAGGGGCTGGGGAAGACCCAGCTGTCACGATGCACTTTGGCACCAATGACAAAGTCAGAGGCAGATGGAGTGTCCTAAAAAATGATTTTAGGGACTTGGGAGCTAAATTGAGGAAAAGGACCTCCAAGGTAGTATTCTCAGGAATACTATCGTTACATCAAGCCACACCAGAAAGGCAGAGGGAGATTAGGGAAGTAAACAAGTGGCTGAAGAGCTGGTGTAGTAAGGAGGGGTTTGGGTTCCTGGAGGACTGGGATGACTTCTCAGTCGATAACCAGTACTATAGAAGGGACGGACTGCACCTAAATGAGGAGGGTGCAGATCAGCTGGGAATAAGGATGGCCAAAAAGTTAGAGGGGTTTTTAAACTAGGCGATGGGGGGGGGAGGTTCCAGAGATAGAAATAGTCAGTGTGGAACATATTCCAGAGGGTAATATTAGGGGCATTAGTGGTAGGGTAACCAAAGCACATAAACCCAAGGTAAGTATAGTAGCAAGTCCTAGTTGCAATCTCGGAACACCCAAGAGGATAGTATGTGACCAGTCAAAATATAGTAATGCATTAAAATGTTTGTTCACCAATGCCAGAAGTCTGCCAAGCAAAATAGGTGAGTTGGAAGCTCTGGTGCATCAAGAGAGCTATGATGTAATCGGTATTGCTGAAACTTGGCTTCATTCCTCACATAACTGGGCTATTAATATTCCTGGCTATGCACTCTTTCAGAAAGACAGAGTTAAAAGGAAAGGTGGAGGGGTCTATCTGTATGTGAAAAGTGATCTCAAAGCGAGTGTGAAAGAGGACCTGGTGGATGGAGAGTGTGATGAGTCTGAAGCATTATGGGTGGAACTGCATACAGATGTGCGTAGTTCAAAGTTAATCATTGGAGTTTGTTATAGACCACCCAATGTTAATGAGGAGGTGGAGACTCAGCTCCTTGCACAGATGGAAAGGGGTGCAAGGGCTGGGACAGTGATAATAATGGGGGATTTTAACTACCCAGAAATTGACTGGAGTAACAGCACTGCTGGGACAGTTAAAGGGCAAAAATTTATAAACCTATTGCAGGACAATTTTATGGTCCAGTTTATTGAGGCCCCACCTAGGAATAATGCTCTGATGGATCTGGTAATCTCAAACCATGCAGAGCGTATTACTAATGTTCAGATAAAGGAACATCTGGGTAGCAGTGACCATAACATGATTTCATTTGATGTTAGCTGTAATCAAAAAGCACATACGGGAAAGATAAAAACACTTAATTTCAAGAGAGCAAATTTTCCAAGGATGAGGGCTGCTCTCCAGGACTTAGACTGGGAGAGAATATTGGCATCAATGGGCACAGAACAGAAATGGGGATTCTTCAAAAAGACTGTTTGTGAACTCACTGCAAAGTATATTCCTATGGGCAATACGTTTAAAAGACTAAAAATAAAACCTATGTGGCTCATGGCCAAAGTTAAAAAAGCTATAAACTATAAGAAAAGAGCTTTTAAAAAATATAAAAATGAAGGATCACTAGTGTCATTTAAATGTTACAAAGAATATAACAGAACATGTAAAAAGGAAATCAAGGATGCAAAAATTCAAAACGAAAGACAGATTGCAAAAGATAGTAGGACAAACCCCCAAAAATTCTTAAAATATATTAATAGTAAAAAGGTCAAGTTTGAGCATGTAGGCCCTTTACAAAATAATCTAGAGTGGGTGAATGGGGACAAAGAGAGGGCTAATTTATTAAATACTTTCTTCAGCTCTGTGTATACAAAGGAGCATGGGGGAGCTCATGTCCATAATGGGGGTGGTAGTGACACAGCCCCAAATCCACAATGACTTAAAAGTGATATGGTCCAGAAATATGTAGACAGAATAAAAGTGGATAAAGCACCTGGACCTGGATGGCATCCACCCAGGGATCCTAAAAGAATTGAGCTCTGTAATTTCAAAGCCATTGTATCTAATTTTTAGGGACTCATTAAATTCATTAAGGTTCGTAGTCGGGGGCAACGGCAGAGGTCTGGATACACAGTAGGAGCAAACACAAAACACGCTTTCACTGGGCACTATAGGCAACTCAAGATCCGGCAATGACAGGAAGGGGAAGTGGGTTAATAAGGGAAAGGGTGAAGCCAGATTGGACCAGGCACCAATCAATTGTGCACTGGCCCTTTAAGAGCAGGAAGGAGCCGCGCGCGCGCGCCTGGGGAGAGGAGGCGAGCGCGCAGGGGGAGGCAGGCAGAAGAGCCGACGGGGACGAGGCAGCAGAGCGGGATGCGATCCACGAGCGGACCGGGGGCACCGCGTGGATCGCATCCCAGAGACAGAACAGCGCCCACGGCCAGGGGAGCTGGCCAGGGCGCTGCAGGAGGACAGACGCCGTGAGCGCTCCGGGATGGACGGGGCACCCGGAGCGTTTGACGTTACAGTACCCCCCCTTGGGTCTCCCCCTCTTCTTGGGCCTCCCCCTCCTCCTGGAACCCAAGAACCTGCGGATGAGATCCTTGTCAATGATGTTACCCTCAGGTTCCCAGGACCTCTCCTCAGGACCACAATTCTCCCAGTCAACAAGATAGAAGCGTTTACCTCGGACGGTTCTAGAGGCGAGGATCTCTTTAACGGAGAAGATGTCGGAGGAGCCGGTGACCGGAGCAGGAGCGGTGACCTTGGGGGAAAAGCGATTAAGAACAAGGGGTTTGAGGAGGGAAACATGGAAAGAGTTGGGGATGCGGAGGGAAGGAGGAAGGTGCAGTTTGTAGGAAACGGAATTGATCCGAGCCTTGATCTTGAATGGCCCGAGGTAACGGGGACCCAACTTATAACTGGGGATGAGGAACCTGATGTACCTGGAGGAAAGCCACACCCTATCACCAGGGGAGAATACAGGAGGAGGTCTTCTCCTACTGTCAGCATGTTTCTTCATGCGGGAAGAGGCCAGGGCAAGCGATTTTTGGGTCTCTCTCCAGATGGACGACAGCTCTTGGGTGACCTCGTCTACAGCGGGAACTCCGGAAGAAGTGGGGATGGGTAGGGGGGGAAGAGGATGACGGCCGTAAACCACAAAGAAGGGTGATTTAGAGGAGGACTCAGATTCTTTCAGGTTGTAAGAAAATTCGGCCCAGGGCAGGAGGTCAGCCCAGTCGTCTTGATGAGCAGAGACAAAGTGTCGCAGGTAGGCCCCAAGGATTTGGTTGACTCTCTCCACTTGTCCATTGGACTGTGGATGATAGGCAGAGGAGAAGTCCAGCTTGACTTTCAATTGACTGCAGAGGGCTCTCCAAAACTTAGATACAAACTGGACGCCTCTATCCGAGACGATGTGAGATGGAAGTCCATGAAGACGAAAAATCTGGAGGAAGAAATGTTTAGCAAGTATAGGTGCAGAAGGGAGGCCTGGAAGCGGGACAAAGTGTGCCATTTTGGAGAAACGATCCACGACCACCCATATGGTAGTGTGGCCGTGGGAAGGAGGAAGGTCCGTGATGAAGTCCATAGCTACGTGGGCCCAAGGTCGTTCAGGCACAGGCAGAGGGTGAAGAAGGCCAGCAGGCTTTTGATGAGGGGTCTTGTCTCGGGCACATATAGTACAGGCCTGTACGAAGTCCGTCACATCCTTTTTTAACTACTTGCCTACCAGCCACGAACACCTCCTTACTGACCAAGCCATTTTTCAGCTTTCAGCGCTGTCGCATTTTGAATGACAAATGCGCGGTCATGCAACGCTGTACCCAAATAAAATTTTTATCATTTTTTCCCCACAGATAGAGCTTTATTTTGGTGGTATTTGATCACCTCTGCGGTTTTTATTTCTTGCGCTATAAACAAAAGAAGAGGGACAAGTTTGAAAAAAACATAATATTTTTTACTATTTATTATAATAAATATCCAATTTTTTTTTTTTTTTTAAACAAATTTTTTCCTCAGTTTAGGCCAATACGTATTCTTCTACATATTTTTGGTAAAAAAAATCGCAATAAGCGTATATTGATTGGTTTGCGCAAAAGTTATAGCGTCTACAAAATAGGGGATAGATTTATAGCATTTTTATTATTATTTTTTTTTTTTTTACTAGTAATGGCGGCGATTTGCGATTTTTATCGTGACTGCGACATTGCGGCGGACACTTCGGACACTTTTGACTCATTTTTGGGACCATTCACATTTATACAGCGATCCGTGCTATAAAAATGCATTGATTACTGTATAAATGTGACTGGCAGGGAAGGGGTTAACGCTAGGGGGTGCTGCAGGGGTTAATGTGTACCCTATCTTGGTGATTCTTACTGTGGGGGGAGGGGACTGAATGGGGGAGGAGACCGATCGGTGTCCCTATGTACAAGGGACACACCATCGGTCTCCTCTCCTCTGACAGGACGTGGATCTGTGTGTTTACACACACCGATCCACGTCCTGCTCGATTACCGGGCAATCGCGGGTGCCTGGCGGTCATCGCGACCGCCGGGCACGCGCACCGAGGCCCCAGCTACGCGGCGGGCGCGTGCGCGCGCCCCCCAGTGGCCAAATTGTAGACGACGTCATATGACGGCGTCCCGCCACAGTAGCTGAACCGTCCCGCCGTCATTTGACAGTGGGCGGTCAGCTAGTGGTTAAGGAGGGCCACCAGTAATACCTGGAAATCAGTTGGAAGGATTTCTTGATTCCAGGATGACCAGCGAGATGAGAGGAGTGACCCCATTTGAGGATCTGAAGACAAAGGCGTGGAGGGACCAAGGTTTTCCCAGAAGGAACTTGCAGCAAGGAGGCAGGAGCAGAAGAGATCAGACACTCAGGGGGTACAATGTGTTGTACAGGAGACTCAGACTCAGAAGAATCGGTGGAACGTGAGAGGGCGTCAGCCCTGATATTCTTGTCTGCAGGACAGAAATGGATCTCGAAGTTGAAGCGGGCAAAAAACAACGACCACCTAGCTTGGCGTGGGTTTAATCATTGGGCGGATTGGAGGTAAGAAAGATTTTTGTGATCCGTGAAGATCGTGATGAGGTGAACGGACCCCTCAAGGAGATGTCTCCATTCCTCAAGTGCTAGCTTAATGGCCAGTAATTCACGGTCTCCGATGGAGTAGTTCTTTTCAGGGGGAGAGAAAGTCTTGGAGAAGAAACCACAGGTGACGTTCTTGCCCTTGGGGTCTTTCTGAAGGAGCACAGCTGTCAGGGACGCATGCGCACAGGTGCCGCTGGAATGCACAGGCATCAGCGCGGGTGTGCGCGCCGGCATGTTCCGCGGGCGCGCGCGTGCACGGCAAGCGCATGCGCGCGCATCGCGGGCGCACACGTGAGCGCGCTAGCGCTGTTTGGCGCCATTGGCCTTTTTTAAAAAGTGACAGTTGCATCTGAGCGGTGCTGTCCGTCTGCAGCTGTACCCTGCCTTAAACCTGTGTCCTTATCTGTAAACCTGAACTCTGACCCGGCTTCCTGGACTCTGCTGCTTTCTCCTACCCCGACCCCGGCTTGCTTTGACTCTGCTTGATCTGATACCTAACGTTGACCACTTACCTGCCTGCCCAGTGTACCAGACCCGGCCTGCCTGACGATTCTCTGCCTGATCCCACACATGCTGTGTGCTTCCAGAACTGCTGCTGCAATCTGGGGACCATCCTGCATCCGGGTGCTGGGCGTCTGCCTGCCAGGTTCCACCGCTCCTGCTACCAGAGGTCCCCTGCTTGCCTCCCGTATCTGCTACAGCATCCAGCCCAGGCACTCCTACTCCGCTGCGCTCCCGGGTCCTCTGTTCCCACTCCAGTGGCCCCCGAACCAGAGCCATAAGAGAGGCCTCCTCCCAGCAAAGTCAGGCTCTCCATCCAGGTACCTAACAGTACGGACAGCCATGACTGAGCCTGCGGGAGAAGCCTCCCCCATGAAGGACATCTGCTCTCACCTTGCAGCTCTCACCCAGGCGGTGCAATCCCTCCAAGATGGGTATACAAGACTGGAAGGGCAGGTGCAACAACTAGCCAGTGCTAACGCTGCGGCTCCTGCACCCCCTCAGTCTCATGCACAGCCTGCCACCCCACCAGCAGTGGTAATGTTACCACCGGAACCAAGAGTGCCCGTCCCGGATAAATTTACAGGGGACCGTTCCAAGTTCCGGATCTTCCGTAACGCCTGCCAACTGTACTTCGCCCTGCAACCAAGAACTTTTTCCCTTGAAGCCACCAAAGTGGGGTTTGTGATCTCGCTACTGCAGGGCGAGCCCTAGATCTGGGCACACCGACTGCTGGAGGGAAGGAGCCTATTGACCCAGTCCCTCTCATCCTTCTTTGAGGCCATGGCACAACTGTATGAGGATCCCCAGTTGACCACTACAGCTGAATCTGCTTTGTATGCGCTCCAGCAGGGTCGCAGAGCGGCTGAGGACTATGTAACAGACTTTAGACGCTGGAGCGCAGATACCCAGTGGAATGATGCTGACTAAGGCATCAATTCCGTATGGGCCTTTCCGATGGACTAAAGGATGAGCTCGCTCGGGTGGGTACCCCGGATACCCTGGAGGACTTAATAACCCTGAGCATCCAGATTGATCGTCGGCTTCGGGAGCGCTAACAGGAGAAGTCTGCTCAAATTCATCGGCCAACCTGGATGACCGCAAGAGCTCCACTACCTGCTACCCGCTACTTACCGGCCCATCCGGTAGGCCCTAGTCAGCCCACTCCTGATGTTGGCGAACCCATGCAGCTGGGCCTTATGCGTCCTACCCTGTCTCCGGAAGAACGTGCCCGACGCCGGCAGTTGAACCTGTGCCTGTACTGCGGTGGCTCTGGGCACTTTGTGAGCAGATGCCCGGTGAAGACACGTAAGTGCCTTTCCTCTGTGTCAACCAGTCCCGTGTCTTTGCCGGTTCATACCACCCACATCAGTCTCTCTTTCTGTCGTTTCAGTTCCTGGGAAAGACAGTCCACACCAGCGCTATCCTTGACTCAGGAGCCTGCAGCTGTTTTATTGATGCCACCTTTGCCAGTCTGCACAACATCCCCCTCTGGAAAAAGGCCCACGGACTATCTGTGTTTCTTGCTGATGGTTCCCGCATTAGATCGGGCCAAGTTACTCAGGAGACCCTTCCTCTGTTTACCATCTCCCTGCCTCACCACAAGGAACTGTTAACCCTGGACGTGATCTCGTCCCCCCTGTTTTCCGTGATCCTGGGCATCCCCTGGCTGCAGGCCCACGACCCTACCATCAACTGGTCCACAGGAGAGGTCAAGTTTCAATCCCCCTATTGCTTGGAACATTGCCTGCAGGAGACCCCGGCACCACCTGCCACGCTTCTTTGTCTGGACTCTGATTTGAACCTTGACCAGGTGGTACCAGAGCCTTACCACGAGTTTATGGATGTCTTCAGTAAACGAGGGGCAGATTCCCTGCCTCCACACCATCCCTACGACTGCCCCATTGAACTTTTTCCAGGGGCCGAGATCCCTTTCGGACGCATCTTCCCCCTTTCCGAGAAGGAACAGGAGGCCCTGAAGGTCTACATTTCGGAGAACTTAAAGAAGGGATTCATACGACACTCCACCTCACCAGCAGGCGCCGGTATCTTCTTTGTAACCAAGAAGGATCAGTCGCTCCGGCCCTGCGTGGACTACCGGGAATTAAACAAAATTACGGTGAACAAACGTTATCCCCTTCCCCTGATACCGGAACTGTTTCAGAAGTTGCGAGCAGCCACTATCTTCTCCAAATTGGACTTAAGGGGGGCCTACAATCTGGTCCGCATTCGATCAGGGGATGAGTGGAAGACTGCTTTTCGTACTCGTTTTGGGCACTACGAGTACCTGGTCATGCCCTTCGGCCTCTGTAACGCCCCAGCCACATTCCAGCACCTCATAAATGAGGTCTTCAGGGACTTTCTGGACATCTTTGTCATCGTCTACTTGGATGACATCCTGATCTTTTCCAGATCGCTGGAGCAGCACCGGGGGCATGTAGGCCGAGTCCTACTCCGCCTCCGCCAACACGGACTCTATGCTAAGGCAGAGAAGTGCATTTTTGAGCAGCAGAACATCCAATTCCTGGGACTGGAGATCTCCCCAACAGGTATTAAAATGGACCCACAGAAAGTAACAGCTGTACTGGACTGGCCGGCGCCCTCTGATAAGAAGGGTGTGCAGCGCTTCGTGGGCTTTGCAAACTTTTACAGGAAGTTCATCAAAGGGTTTTCTGCCATAATCGCACCCATCACACAGCTAACAAGGCAGAATGTACGTTTTCACTGGGGCCCGGAGGCCCAGGAGGCATTTTCCAAGCTCAAGACACGTTTCACCTCTGCTCCCATCCTTAGTCACCCTGATCCGTCGCTGCCGTACATCTTGGAGGTAGATGCCTCGGAGGTAGCGGTGGGAGCCGTGGTGTCCCAGCGCCAAGGCAATAATGACTTACTGCACCCGGTGGGCTTCTTTTCCCGGAAACTCTCCCCCGCGGAGAGAAATTATGATGTTGGTGACCGAGAACTGCTTGCCATCAAGTCTGCTTTGGAGGAGTGGAGATACTTGCTGGAGGGTGCAGTCCACCCCGTACTAATATACACGGATCACAAGAACCTCGAGTACTTGAGAACAGCAAAACGACTGAAACCCCGACAAGCCCGCTGGGCCCTGTTCTTTTCACGCTTCAGTTTCCATATTACTTACCGCCCGGGATCCAAGAATGTGAAGCCTGATGCGCTCTCACGCATGTACGACTCTTCTAAAGATCCAACGCCCCCGGACACTATCCTGCCTGCAAGTAGTTTTCTTCTGTTACAACCGGACCTACTGTCTCAGATCAGAGAGGCATCTGTAAACCCGCTCCTTCCTCCAGGAATTTCATTGACCGCCAGAGAAGGGCTCCTATGGAAGGATAGCCAGGTGTTTGTCCCTGAACCCATCCGGGTTAAAGTACTAGCTCTTCTGCACGACCACCCATTAGCGGGACACTTCGGGGCCCGCAAGACCTTGGAATTGGTGCAGCGCACCTTCTGGTGGCCCGGTCTGAAAGAGTTCTGCACCAAATATGTTAGTTCCTGTTCAGTATGTTCCAGAAGCAAAACCACTAGGGGCCGGGCCTGGGGGCTACTTAAACCCCTTCCTGCGCCTGATCGACCCTGGCGTATGATCACTATGGATTTTATAGTTGAGCTTCCACCCTCTGAAGGCCACACGGACATTTTTGTAGTTGTTGATCGACTCTCAAAGATGGCCCACTTTTTGCCCCTCAAGGGAACCCCATCCGCAGCAGAGACAGCCTGTGTGTTCATTAGAGAGATCATTAGACTACATGGGATACCCGCCAACATAGTTTCTGATAGGGGAGTCCAGTTCACCTCCCGATTCTGGAGAGCTTTATGTGAAAGTTTGAAGATCGAACTGGCCCTATCCTCAGCCTATCACCCCCAGACCAATAGGCAGACGGAGCGCACTAATCAGACTCTCGAACAATACATCAGGTGTTTTACCTCCTTTGTGCAAGACGATTGGGTGTCTCTGCTGCCCTTAGCGGAATTTGCATACAATAATGCCAGCCACTCCACTACAGGACAGTCCCCGTTTTTTGCTAATTATGGTTTTCATCTAACATTTCTCCCAGATTTTCTTGCAGAATCCTCCGTTCCAGCAGTCCAGGACACCATAACCTTTTTTAGCCGCAACAGTAAAATCCTTCAGGAGACCATAACAAGAGCCCAGGCGGACAGTAAGAGATCCTTTGACCTAAGGAGAAGGGGAGAACTAAACTTGCAAATCGGGGACCAGGTATGGCTTTCCTCTTCTAATTTAAAGTTAGCCTGTCCTTCTAAGAAGTTGGCACCCAAGTTTCTGGGTCCCTTTCCCGTGAAAAGGAAAATCAATGAGGTGTCTTATGAATTGTCCCTGCCTGACACTATGAAAGTACACCCCATTTTTCATGTTTCGTTGTTGAAGCCCTCGGTACCCAATCCCTTCCCCAATAGGGAGACCGGACCCCCTGAGCCTGTCCTCATAGATGGGAACGAGGAATATGAGGTAGAGGCCGTGTTAGATTGTAGAAGGCGACAAGGGCGGAGACAATTCTTAATTAAATGGAGAGGTTATGGTCCAGAAAGTAACTCCTGGGAACCCGAGGACAACCTACATGCCGAGAGACTAATTCGGGCCTTCTTCACTTCCCACCCCGAGAAGAACGATCAGTTGGGCACCCGGAGGTTGCCCCTTGTGGGGGGGCAATGTCAGGGACCTGCTCGCATGGCACGGACGGATCGGCGTGTGCGCATGCGCACAGGTGCCGCTGGAATGCACAGGCACCTGGTGTGCGCGCCGGCATGTTCCGCGGGCGCGCGCGTGAGCGCGCTAGCGCTGTTTGGCGCCAGTGGGCCTTTTTAAAAAGTGACAGTTGCATCTGAGCGGTGCTGTCCGTCTGCAGCTGTACCCTGCCTTAAACCTGTGTCCTTATCTGTAAACCTGAACTCTGACCCGGCTTCCTGGACTCTGCTGCTTTCTCCTACCCCGACCCCGGCTTGCTTTGACTCTGCTTGATCTGATACCTAACGTTGACCCCGGCTTGCTCTGACCCTGCTTCTGTCTGCATCCACTTACCTGCCTGCCCAGTGTACCAGACCCGGCCTGCCTGACGATTCTCTGCCTGATCCCACACATGCTGTGTGCTTCCAGAACTGCTGCTGCCATCTGGGGACCATCCTGCATCCGGGTGCTGGGCGTCTGCCTGCCAGGTTCCACCGCTCCTGCTACCAGAGGACCCCTGCTTGCCTCCCGCATCTGCTACAGCATCCAGCCCAGGCACTCCTACTCCGCTGCGCTCCCGGGTCCACTGTTCCCACTCCAGTGGCCCCCGAACCAGAGCCGTAAGAGAGGCCTCCTCCCAGCAAAGTCAGGCTCTCCATCCAGGTACCTAACAACAGCTCCTGCTCCCACAGAGGAGGCATCGACTTCCAGGAGAAACAGTTTGCGAGGATCGGGCCTGGACAAAACGGGTGCAGAGGCAAAGACAGATTTAAGGTGGTTAAAGGCCTCCTCAGCTGGAGG
This sequence comes from Lithobates sylvaticus, assembly GCA_028564925.1. Classification (NCBI taxonomy): domain Eukaryota; kingdom Metazoa; phylum Chordata; class Amphibia; order Anura; family Ranidae; genus Lithobates; species Lithobates sylvaticus. Next base: position 223,539,536 of record CM053031.1, on the reverse strand, counting down.
GGGCCAGGACCTAGGATTAGCATCCTTTTTGGTTAATGCCACAATAGGCGCGACAATGGTGGAGAAGTGAGGGATGAACTGGCGATAGTAATTGGCGAAACCAAGGAAACGCTGGATGGCCCGTAGTCCGGTAGGACGTGGCCAGTTCAAGATGGCAGAAAGCTTCTCCGGGTCCATTTGGAGACCTTGTCCAGAGACCAAGTAACCTAGGAAGGAAAGACTGCAACGTTCAAAGAGACATTTCTCTAGTTTGGCATAAAGATGGTTCTCTCAAAGCCGTTGGAGCACTTGACGGACCTGAAGACGGTGTTCCTCCAAGTTGGCGGAAAAAATCAGGATATAATCCAGATAGACAATGACGCAGGAGTATAGCAAGTCTCTGAAAATCTCATTCACGAAGTCTTGGAAGACCGCCGGGGCATTGCATAAACCGAAGGGCATGACGAGATACTCAAAGTGTCCGTCACGGGTGTTAAAGGCAGTTTTAAAGGCAGCCTTTACGGATACGGATGAGATTATATGCGCCCCGGAGGTCCAATTTGGTGAAGATTCTTGCTCCACGCAAACGATCAAAAAGTTCATAGATAAGGGGCAGCGGGTAGCGATTTTTTATCGTGATCTTGTTAAGACCACGATAGTCAATGCAGGGACGTAAGGACCCGTCTTTTTTGGCGACAAAGAAGAATCCAGCTCCAGCAGGGGAGGAAGACTTGCGGATGAAACCTTTTTTGAGGTTCTCCTGGACGTACTCCGTCATAGCTTTAGTCTCCGGGATGGAGAGAGGGTAGATCCTGCCACGGGGTGGCGTGGTCCCTGGAAGAAGATCGATAGGACAATCGAAGAGTCTATGTGGCGGCAAGATCTCAGCTTGTTTTCTGCAAAAAACGTCAGCAAAGTCCCTGTAAGGCTTGGGGAGATCAGACCGAGAGGTAGCGATGAAAACTTGCCTAGTGGGTACCGCTTTGAGGCAATGCCTGTGGCAGGAGGGACCCCAACTTTTGATGTCCCCCGAGGTCCAGTCAAGGGTAGGGGAATGTAGCCGAAGCCAGGGTAGGCCCAAAAGGATCTCAGAGGTGCAGTTGGGCAATACAAAAAAGTCTATCTTTTCATGATGGAGAACTCCAAAGCTCATGAGGAGAGGTTCGGTGCGGTAACGACCATTTACCGAGGTGATAAAAAATGGCTTGACAAGACGAGTGACTGGAATATCAAATTTGTCGATGAGTGAGGCTTCAATGAAGTTCCCTGCACAACCAGAATCCAAAAAGGCCACGGCGGAGAAAGAGGACTTCTTGGGCAAAGAAAACTTCACTGGAACAGTCAGACGTGGAGAGGAAGAGTCCACACCTAGCAACACCTCTCCCACGTTAGCTAGGTGCGAGCGTTTCCCTGACGCTGAGGGCGGATAGAGCAATCCTTTAAGAAATGGTCAGGACTGGCGCAATACAGGCACAGATTATGGTCTCGGCGGCGAGTCCTCTCTTGTGTGGTCAGGCGTGACCGATCTACTTGCATAGCCTCCTCAGCGGGAGGCACAGGTACAGGTTGCAGGGGATTCTGGAAGAGAGGTGCCAGGCGAGGAAACCGCCTGACGCGACCAAAGTCCTTTTCTTGGCGTAGCTCAAGGCGTCTCTCGGTATAACGCATGTCAATGCGGGTGGCCAGCTGGATGAGTTCAGACAGAGTGGCAGGAATTTCTCGAGCAGCCAGCACATCTTTGACGTGGCTGGATAGACCCTTTTTAAAGGTCGCGCAAAGGGCCGCATTGTTCCAGGAGAGTTCGGATGCCAGGGTGCGGAAATGAATGGCGTAATCGCCCACTGAAGAATCTCCCTGGACCAGGTTCAGGAGAGCCGTCTCGGCAGAGGAGGCCCGGGCTGGCTCCTCGAAGACACTACGAACTTCGGAAAAGAAGGCTGGAATAGAAGCTGTGGCAGGATCGCCACGGTCCCAGAGCGGTGTAGCCCAGGCTAGGGCCTTATCTGAAAGCAGACTAACCACGAACGCCACTTTAGACCGTTCGGAGGGGAACTGGTCCGACAACATCTACAGATGGAGGGAACACTGGGATAGGAACCCTCGGCATAGCTTAGGATCCCCATTGAACTTGTCAGGAAGGGACAGGCGGACCCTAGCAGCAGCAACTCGTGGAGGAGATGTAGGAGCTGGCGATGGAGGCGGTAGAAGCTGGTTTTGGTCGGAAAAAGTGACCGTGTGTATGCTTTATCGGACTTTTGCTGGCGGCATTTCCGCCAGCAAAAGATTGAAAGCATGTTCTCAATTTTTCGCTCGGAAAAAGTTCCGATCCCAAATTCCAATCATCTGTACAAATTCAGACGCGCAAAATTCCTAAAAAATCGGAAACAATTCCACGCATGCTCGGAAGCATTGAACTTAATTTTCTCTGCTCGTTGTAGTGTTGTACGTCACCACATTCTTGTTGGTCGAAAGTTCATAGAACTTTTGTGTGACCGTGTGTATGCAAGCCAAGCTTGAGCGGAATTCCTTTTGTAAAAACCAGCCAAGTTTTTTCAGATGGAAAATCCGCAAATGTGTATGGGGCATAAGACACACCAAGGTTTTAGAGGAGGAGAACAAGAACAAAAATATTCTTAACCAAATGGTCTACTAAAATATTTAATAAAATATAACAGAATAAAATTTCTACACTGACACCCAATGTAAGGGGGCACCCTACACTTATCCCCAATGTAATTGAGACATTTACACTGACCAGCGATGTAACAGGTGTATTTACAGTAAACTCCCTCATCTCTCTGCTAATCTCTGCATTCTGATCTCCCTCTCAGTACAACTCTGCCCCTCTAATGCCCCGTACACACGGTCGGAAATTCGGACCACAAAATCCGTCAGATTTTTTCCGACCGATTTTGTCCGACACTGGTGTTGCATACACACGGTCGGACAAAGTTGTCGGAAAATCCGATCATCCTGAACGTGGTGACGTTCGTTGCATATGACGGGACTACGTAGAGGCTAGTAGCCAATAGCTTTGGTCTTGTAATGTGATCTGAGCATGCGTGGCACTTTGTCCGTCGGAATTCACTACACACGATCGGAAAAAGTCCGATAGGACTTTGTTGTCGGAAAATTTGAGAGCAGGAGATAAAACTTTGTCCGTCGGAAAATCCGACGGAATAAGTCCGATGGAGCCTACACACGGTCGGAATTTCCGACAACATTGTCCTATAGGACATTTTCCGTCGGGAAATCCAAACGTGTGTATGGGGCATAACCCATCATCTGCTAACCTCTGCCCACTCTGCAAGTGCAGTATGTGGTGGGAGGCTCAATGGGACTAGAAGTGTCTGTTTACATCCTCTAGGTGGGCGTCATGCAGAGGAGGGGGCGTGATTTGCATATGAATTGTGTCAGAAGCAAATGCTATTTACAAATTCAGATGGTAGAGGGCAGGTGCTCCCTACATACTCATAAATGTTGTTTTTCCCTACAGTTGCCATATAATTTTAAACTTTCCAGCTGTTTTTTTTTTTGTTCAAGGGCAGGTTTGCATCTAATTGGTTAGTGCAGATTAAAAAAAAAAAAAACAATAGTTTTTAAGTGACAGATACCTGAAGCCCAAGCATATCCCCTATTCACTTTGAACATGGTTGTTGTAAAGTACATGTACATGTCACAAGGTATGAACACATAAAAACTTTGGGGGGAAAGAATAAAAAAGGAATGGTTTCACAAATTTCATCAATGCTACGAAGTGTTGTTACCTGTCAAAAAAAAAAAAAAAAAGAAAGAAAATAGTGATGGGACTGCATTGTCTGAAATCCGATTACAGTATTTGAACATCCCTGCTGCTCTGCTTGTTTAAATTCTTTTACTGAAACAGTAACTTTTTGCAAAGACAAAAGATCAAATTATGTCATCTACCCAGGTGACTTTTCAAAGCAGATTGGCAACTACGTGATACATTTTTTTCCCTCACTTCTGGCTTTGGTGTGGTTTGAATATCACAGAGATTGTCAGGCTTTGTGTTTACTAAAAAACCCAGTTTAGCAGCTACAGCAGAATCTCAGGGGAAGCAAAGCTGTCAGTCATTGTTCTGCATCACAAAGTAACAGTGCAGAATAGCGACTGACACACTGATCTCCCAAGAGGTACCGCAAATACCTACATACGTCGCCTCCAATCATTCACTTGGCTTGTCAGAAGACGAGGGCGTGGGCTATCAAGGGATGTCTGAATTGTAAAGAGAGTCATTAGATGTTATTTTTATATTGCTCTTTATAGCAATAGGAAATATATTACTCATTTAACAGAATACATTCTGTTCCATTTGTTATGAGTCTAGTTTTTGCTTATTTGTGCTTTCTCAAGCATGAAGGTGAACTATAGTCAGATATAAAATAATAGGGATGAATGAATGTGCCTGGATTCAGTTTGCAAACTTTAATTCGAACCCTATTGAAATCTATGGGGGCAAATATTGAAAATACGTTTTGCCCATTTTCAAGTCTAATAGACAAGGGATTATTGTAATAGCTCCATAGAGCATAGGTTCAACACTACATTAGAGCCATTAAAAGTATGTATCTTTAGGAGGTTCTTTCTGTTAAGCTATTGGGGTATAATTGAGTATAGGCTTTGTTACATATGCCCTGTACATATCCACTGTAAAAAAACAGTGAGCATGAGATAAACAATCCAGGTTTACAGTCAGGGGATTGCAGTCCCTCACAAGGGACCCTTTTATTGTATTGTAAAGGGAAATACTTCGGAAGCTATAATCACTGGATTAAGGCTTTTTCATTTTGTAGGCCTATTTACAGTGATTACGCTTTTCTGGACCTCAAGATCTTTATGATTTATTGTTCCATATTCTGATTTGATGGGCAGTCGTCTGAATGGCTACCTCCCAGTGTTAACAATGTTCTTGTTGTTTTATATTCATTCCATAGCTCAATGCTTTTTTTCTCTTTTTACTTCTGTTGGTGTCCATGTGTTCACTCATGGCCTTATGGAAGACCTAACTCGACTACCAAGATCTTCTTTTGTTTTCTTTTTTCTCCCAACCACTTGAAATATTGTTGTGAATGCAGAAATATGCTTGAAAGCCTGAGAAGAGATAAATTCCCCCTATTTTTAAAAATCTGTACTGACACAACTGAGCATGCCCAGACCGAAAAATAGTTACAATCCTACTCTCATTTCATTTTAGCCCCATGCTATAGTAAATTCCTAAATGTGGGAAACGTGCGAATTCCCGTTCCCGACCGAGAATTTGTGAGAGCTAGCAAACTATGTACTATTTATATATAAATGCAAGTGTCAACCATTGAATCTCATTGTATAACTATTACTTCAACAAAAACATACATTTAAATTTTGAGATGAACTCTTTAACCCCTTCCTGACCAGCCGCCGCAGTTGTACTGCGGCAGGTCGGCTCCCCTGGGCGTACCGGCGTAGCTGTACGTCGGTTCGCCTTTTGACCACTGGGGGGGGTGTGCACACCACAACGCCAGAGCCGATGCGCATGCCCAGTGGTCGTGATGACCGCCGGGCACCTGCGATCGTTCCACACAGAGACAGAACGGAGATCTGTCAATGTAAACAGACAGATCTCTGTGCTGTCAGGGGTGAGGAGACCGATCTGTTGTTCATACTAAGTAGGAACAACGATCTGTCTCCTCACCCAATCAGTCCCCTCCCCCCACAGTTAGAATCAATCCCTAGGCATCACGGCACCACGGCTGTAGGAAGCCAGAACCCACCATCCAGCTGAACTGCATAGGAAACCACGGTGTAGCCGTGTACACGCCCCACGGGGAGGAAGCCGGTCCTGGGAGAGGAGGTAAGAGGGCCGACAAACGGACGGCCCAGGGGAGGAAGGTGGAGGAAGGGTCGGATCATCAGCAGAGGAGCAGAAGACCAAGGTACCCTAAGAGGGAAGTGAAATGTTCCTGAAAAGGAAAGGGGAAATGTAATACGCTCTGTGGCATTTTTGTGTTTTAGCTGGAAAAGGGAAATGAAGGGACTGTTTAAACAAAGACTAAGAAGCGTAACTCAATAGATAAATACCGGTATATTTTGCATACAGTATACAGTATATAGAGCACACTAGAACTGCATTGAGGACCTATTGCGGATATATGTATGCAACATGAACGCCGGGTTTTTCTTCCTTCCTTTCCCCTTTTTCCCTCTTATGACACAGTAAGGTGTATATAACCTGAGCTGGGGAAGACGATATTGCGCTGGACATTGCCCTTTGTCCTGCCCTTCCTTGTCTATTTCCTTCCCTTCCCCGCCGGCGGCCTCCCCTCACTCCCTTCTCTATCCCGCTGCAAAGGAAGGAAAGAAGAGAGGAAAAAAAAAAAAAAAAAGAAACCCCAGCAAGATATTAAGAACTGGAATTTCTGCACATCTATCGCAAAATCCCTATCTCTTAGAACTGATGTTAACAGAAATATAAGTAACCAGTGGGGAAATTTGAGCATGAGTCGGCGGGAAGAAAGGAGGAATAGGGATTGAAACCAGCAGATGAAAACAGTGAATAATAACGGTTAAGGTAACGGGGAGAAAGACTCCCCCCCCCTATGTGGCTGCTATCACCCCCTCCCCACTTGCTCCTGGGCTCTCCCCCCCCCCTTTTTTCATGATAGATCCCCCCGGCTTTGTCGGGCTTAAATGCCCGGGATAAAATCTACCCTCCGTACAAAAAGTGGCCGGGCAATATATACGCCAGAAGTTGGCCCGGAAGCCAGGAGCAGGAAAATATGAGGACATAGAAATCTCAGATAACAACTATAACAACAGCTACCAGGACCTCCATACCGACCCCTTTATGCCCCCCCCTGGCTATCCCAGGAAGGTGTAATAGTACCCGGGAGAGGATCAAGTGATTTCTTGTTGTATGTTCTTCCTTTTTTGTGCCATCTTTTTTTTCCTTTTTTTTTTTTTTTTTTTTTTTTACTGGTGTTTTGTTCTCTCAAAACCCTTTTTATCGTATCGGAGTATTTACCCCTCATCAATGACCCCCTAGACAGCAAGTGTGCTGTGAGAGAACAAGGGTGTGAAATTTAAATCGGTAAGGGAAGGGGTTTAGACACCAATAGACCAACCAATAAACAACACTATCACCCCTATCGGGCATAGAAGGGACAAAGGGAGAATCCCCGGCTAGAGGTGACGGTAAAATTAACAAAACAAGCTGGGGAAACGAATAAGAAAGTCAAAGGAAGTAACGATGAGTAAAACAACGAATAAAACAACAAAGGGGAGTGTACCCAAAACCCCGAAGGCAACAAGTAGCACGATAAAACAATACATGAATCAGGGAGTAAGTCCACAAGGAATGGAGCAACAGGGGAAACCAGACAGAAGAAAAGGTAATGCTCCAAAACCTGGTGAGGCGTCAGACCAGTCAAGAGGGGACATAACCGCAGAAAGCGAATCCGAAATAAGTAGGGTAGAAGAACCAAGAGCAGACTCTCAAATATTAACGAAAGAAGACATGATGGACATGTTCTTGAAACTTGAGATTGCAATCAAGGCAGATATCAATGCATTAAGGGGAGACCTAGGCCATCTGCTGAAGAGAGTCGAGGAGGTGGAAGAAAAAATGGTCAAACATACCCAGGAATTAACCGAACTAAAGGAACAGCTCAAAATAACAAAACACAATCAGAGGCAAATTCTGTACAGACTGGAGGACCAGGAGAACAGGAACAGAAGACAGAATATGAGATTGAGAGCAGTTCCAGAGAAGAAGGGTGAAGACCTAAGAGAAATAATGGTAAAAATATTCAACCCTCTCCTCGAGAGACCCCTAGAGGACTTCCCAAAGATCGAAAGGATCCACAGGGTCGGAAGAACTAGAAATACAGCGGAAGGAAGGCCAAGGGACATTATAGCTAGATTTCGTTTTTATGAAGACAGGGCGGAGATTTGGGCTAAGGCACGACGGGCAGCACCTTTATTATATGAAGGAGAGGTGGTCCAGCTGTATACGGATCTAGCCCCAGACACTCTGACAAGAAGGAGACTCCTGAAGCCCCTGCTGGAACAGATGAGGACACAGAATATCAAGTACAACTGGGGGTTCCCAGCAAGTCTCATAGGACAGAAAGAGGGAATATCTGCTAGACTAGTTTTTCCAGAAGACTTGGTAGAGTTTTGTAACAAATTAGACCTCTTGATACCCGTATTGCCAGGTTGGTCAGATGAAGAAACTTAGGAGGGGGGAGTTGGGGGAGGGAGGGGGGGGAGGCCTGTGGCTGGGTAGAATACACTTTTATAGTTGCATTGTTTAGGCTCTCTCTGCACGGACCGGTGGTTTCTCTAATGCGGGAGAGATGGAGATGGAAAAGGGAGGTAAACAGTAGGGGAAAAGGGGGGGAGGGGTTAAGTGGGCAAGGAGGGGGAGCTGAGTGAGATCCAATGCTGGGGTTCGACCGGCACGCACATATACACTATCTACTCCCATTGCGCTCTTCTGTACACGAAGTACAAGGAGCACAAGCCCATCAGGAATGTAATAGACGATCTAAGCCTCTTGAATATACCTGATCGGAGGGGAGTATGTGCATGGGCGGGTAGTCAGGGAACCCACCTCAATGGGAAGAAATCGCAGATGGCCAGGGAGTACCAGGCCATAGGCGACTTCGGGGCCGGGAGAGGGCCACAGGGTAGGAGGGAGGGGAGTGGGGGGAGGGAGGGAGAAGTTGGGGGTTGGGGGGGGGGGCGGGGGAGGAAGGGAGGGAGGACAGGGGGAAGGTGGGGAGGGGGGAGGTTGGGGGGGGGGGGGAGGGTTGGGGGGAGAGGGAGAGAGAACAAGGGGACAGGGGGGAGGGAACCTCATCCACCTCGGATAATAAAGTGCCTAGGAAGACTAAGGATAAATATATGTACGTGGGCTGACTTTAAAAAAAAAAAAAAAAAAAAAAGAGAATATAGATGACTGAAACCCGTTTCCTGACATACAATGTTAGAGGCTTAAACACTCTAGCCAAAAGAAATAAGATCCTCAAAGAACTCAGGGACTACCGCGCAGACATAGTATTCTTACAAGAAACGCATCTATCACATGAAACAAATGTAAAATTATCATCAGCGAATTACCCGACATGGTACTATGGGGATACGATTAACACAAGAACAAGAGGGGTAGCAATAGGGATGTCCAAAGGGACAAGATTTCATCTAGAAGAGAGGTTAACAGACCCGGAGGGAAGATTCCTGTTTTTAAAAGGAAAACTAGGCGAAATGGAACTCACTCTGGCAAATATCTATGCCCCAAATACGAATGCAGCAAAATATATGATTAAAATATTGGGAAAATTGATGGCCTTCCAGGGGGGGCACGTGATCCTAATGGGGGATCTCAATCTCTGTCTGGAACCGAGGATAGATAGTACGTCCCGTGTGCAGGGGACAGAGAACGTACAGTTAAAAACATTAAAACAAAAATTCAAAAAATGTCAGCTAGTGGACGCATGGAGGATACACCATCAAAAAAGTAAAGATTTTACGTTCTTCTCCCCTGTGCACGGGACATACTCTAGGATAGATTACATCATGGTAGACCACAGATTGGTAGGGGAAGTTGCTGAGATAAAAATAGAAATAGCTTCACTGTCGGACCACGCCCCGGTAGTAATGAGATTAAAAACGGCAGGAAATCAAAGACATTCCAACAAATGGCGAATAAACGAAGCAATGTTAAGGGATGAGGAAAGCGCCGAGAAGATAAAAAAAGAAATAGAGCAGTATTTTCAGATCAATGATACCGAAGGAATCTCAGCAGCAACACTGTGGGAGGCCCATAAGGCGTATGTGAGAGGAGTTCTAATAGCGCTAGGAGCAAAACAGAAAAAAGAAAGGGCAGAGAAAATAAAGGGGTTAAGGGAGGAAGTAGCAATAGCGGAACAACTACATAAAAAACACTTAAGCCCACATTCCACCTCATATCAACAATTAGTAATTAAGAGAGGGGAACTGAAAGAGTACATGGACCAAGAAGAAAAAAGAAAATATAATAGAATAGCCCAAGAGCGGTATAAATGGGGAAATAAAGCCAGTAAACACTTAGCTAAAATACTTCAAAAGAAAAAATCGATAAATTATATTGACAAAATACAAACTGAGACGGGAGAGATGGTCTATGAAACTAAGGAAATCGCAGAAACATTTAAAAATTACTATAAGAAGCTGTACTCAGTAAAGAATAGTGGGCCCCTGCTGGAGGAGAAAATTCGGAAAACGAAAGATTTCTTAACTAAGGCACAATTACCAGCAATTACAGAGGAGGAGAGGGAGGAATTAGAGTCACCCATAACTCAGGAAGAGATCAAAGAAGCTTTAAGAGACACGGCGCCAGGTAAAAGCCCGGGCCCGGACGGGTTTACAACCGCTTACTATAAGAAATATGGGGGGATCCTGATTCCAAGACTATGTCAGTATTTTAACGGCTTGGGAGTGGAATACGGGCTGAGTAGGGAGGCGGCGACTGCCCAAATCACGGTTATACCAAAAGAGGGAAAGGATGTATCGATTTGTTCTAGTTATAGGCCGATCTCGCTCTTAAACACGGACATAAAACTTTATGCTAAAGTATTGGCAAGGCGGATTAAGGGCCTGATGAACAAATTGATACATCCGGACCAAGTGGGTTTTGTCTCTGGTAGGGAAGGGAGGGATAATGGGGTTAGGTCGCTCCTTCTAATACAGAGGATAAAGGATAGTGGGTCCCCAGGTCTACTCCTGTCGATCGACGCTGAGAAAGCTTTCGACAGGGTAGACTGGGGACTCATGGTACAGACTTTGGAAATAATGGGATTCGGAACAAGAATGATCCGGTGGATCCAGTCATTGTACCAGTCCCCCACAGCCTCAGTGACAATAAATGGATTATTATCCGCACCCTTCGAGATGAAGAATGGGACGAGACAGGGGTGCCCCCTGTCCCCCCTATTGTTTATTATATCGGTGGAACCACTCCTGGCTACTATAAGAAACAACTTAGAAATTAGAGGGATTTGGGCAGGGGAGGAAGAGCATAAAATAGCCGCTTTCGCGGACGACATACTATTTTACATCGGGCACCCAATGACCACCCTGCCGAAGCTACTCACAACTTTAAAACAATATGGGGAATTATCAAATTTTAAAATTAATTTAGCCAAATCAGAGATTTTGAATATAAATATTACTAATAGGGAAAAAAAGGAAATACAGAAAGAGTTCCATTTCCCCTGGCAAAAAACAATTAAATATTTGGGCATAAAACTAACTAACTCCCTTGATAAGATCTATAAAACTAACTATATACCTCTTCTGGATGAAATCAAACAAGAATGTAAAAGAGTTATTAATAAGCCAGTATCCTGGATCGGACGCATAAATACCTTAAAGATGGTCCTTCTCCCCAAAATAACGTACAAATTTCAGATGATACCCGTCGCACTATCACAAACATACCTCAGGAAACTCAAAACCATAGTGATGAACTTTATATGGAAAAATAAAAAGCCAAGAATATCCTTTCTAACATTAAAACAGGAAAAAAAAGGAGGGGGACTAGGAATACCCGATATTCAACATTACTATAATGCCGTAGTGCTATCCAGAGTAGTGGAGTGGGTAAGGGACACAAGGGAAAAAAGGTGGGTGAGCATAGAGAACACATTGTGTAATGCACGTTTGAAAGATATAATATGGAATCCCCCAAAATTTAGGGGGACAGGAACCAATACTCATGCACTGACACAAAACACTTTAAGAATCTGGGATAAAGTATATAAAAGTTTAAATGGAGATTTTAATTCACCACTAATAGCGCTAAAAAATAACGAGATGTTTGCACCAGGGAGTGAAAAAACGGGGGGTAATTGGATTAAAAATGATAGGGCACAATTAAGGGACATAATGGAGAACGGAAAAATAAGAACACTACACGATTTAGAACACAGGAAAGAGTTAATGGTGATAAGTGAGTGGCGGTATCAGCAGCTAGGTCAGTTCGTAAAAAAGTTGCCACAACCAAATAGATCAGAACTAGATCTGACACAACTGGAGCGGATATGCACAGCAGAGAATACAAGAAATACAATTTCTAAATTATATAAATTACTGATGACGACTGACGAGCTGGTGACCCCCCCATTCATTGCCAAATGGCAAAGGGAATTAGGAGCACAGAAAAGCACTATGAAAATAGGGAAAATAATGCAATTGACACACAACTCTGCGGTAGACATGAAAACAGCAGAGGTAAATTATAAATGCCTAACAGGCTGGTATACGACCCCAGACAAAGTAAGCAGATACCAAACGGGAAAATCCCCTGATTGTTGGAGAGGGTGCGGGGAAGTCGGAACTATGGCACACATCTGGTGGCAATGTCCGAAAATTAAAACGTTTTGGGTAAAGATAATAGAATTGGTAAAAGAAATTACTAAAAAAACATTGGAGTATGACCCGTGGGTTATCCTGTTTCATGGAACAGATGAAGGGGTTGTGAAATACAGGGAATCATTAATACCACATCTCTTAAACGCTGCAAAGCGACTTATACCTAAGAACTGGAAAGGACTGGATAGCCCACAAATCTGGGATTGGATAGACGCAGTAGAAGAAACCTATAGGATGGAAAGTTTGAGGGAGGAGGTGGAGGAAAAAGACATAGGGTTGAAAGGAAAATGGGACTGCTGGAGAACTTTTAAAAAGTCATGGAGCCACGCGCAAGAACTAAGGCAATAGTATCAACACGAGTAAGGGAAAATTATATAAGGCAGAGCAGGAACATATTGATAGATAGAGAGGTCCGAGGTGGGTGAGGGAGGGGAGGGAAGTGGGGAGGGGGGGGGGTGGGGGGGAGTACGGGGAAGGGGAAAATATGGAGGGGGTAAACCAATAAAAATAAATGTAAAACCCTGATGTTAACTACAAAATAATATTATCATGGGGGGGGGGGGGGGGAAGATATATATATATATAAAAAAAAAAAAAAAAAAAAAAAGTTGCCATAAATAAAGTGACTTAAGCCACAATGATGTGAAAAGGAGAAGGGACAGAGATGAACTCTCAAGTTGAATTAAGTCTCTCAAAAGATATCGCTGAAGTGGCAAAAAAAAAAAAAAAAAAAAAAAAAAAAAAAAAAAGAATCAATCCCTAGGGAACACAGTTAACCCCTTGATCGCCCCTAGTGTTAACCCCTTCCCTGCCAGTGACATTTACACAGTAATCAGTGCATTTTTATAGCACTGATTGCTGTATAAATGCCAATGGTCCCAAAAATTTGTAAAAAGTGTCCGATCTGTCTGCCATAATGTTGCAGTCCTGATAAAAAATTGCTGATAACCATCATTACTAGTAAAAAAAAAAAATAATGAAAATGCCATAAATCTTTCCCCTATGCTATAACGTTTGCGCAAACCAATCAATATACGCTTATTGCGATTTTTATTACCAAAAATATGTAGAAGAATACATATCAGTCTAAACTGAGGAAAAAAATTGCTTTTAAAAAAAAATCTGGGTTATTTATTATAGCAGAAATTACAAAATGTATTTTTTTTTCAAAATTGTCGCTCTTTTTTTGTTTATAGCACAAAAAATAAAAACCGCAGAGATGATCAAATACCAAAGAAAGCTCTATTTGTGGGAAAAAAAAGGACATCAATTTTGTTTGGGTACAACGTCGTGTGTTCACCCCTTTGATTATATGTCCCAAAAGGAAGCCTCTTCTAAAGATGATGCACAAGAAAGCCTGCAAGCAGTTTGCTGAAGACAAGCAGACTTATGCGGCGTACACACGGTTGGAATTTCCGATGGAAACAGTCCGATGGGAGCTTTTCATCGGATTTTCCGACCGTGTGTATGCCCAATGGTCTTTTTCTGTCGGAATTTCCGACGGACTTTGAATTGAGAACCTGTTCTCAATTTTTCCGACGGAAAACCTTTCTATCGGATTTTCCGATCGTGTGTATGCAATTCCGACACGCAAAATTCCGACGCATGCTCGGAAACAATTTGACGCATGCTCGGAAGCATTAAGCTTCCCTTTTATAGTGCTGTCGAACGTGTTTTATGCCGCTGTGTTATTGTCCGTCGGAATTTGGTGTGATCGTGTGTAGGCAACACAGCTTGAGCGGAATTCCGTCGGAAATACCGTTAGAGTCTTTTCCGACGAGAATTCCGATCGTGTGTACGCGGCATAAGGAGATGGATTACTGGAACCATGTCCTGTAGTCTGATGAGACCAAGATAATCTTATTTTGTTCAGATGGTGTCAAGTGTGTGTGGCAGTAACCAGGTGAGGAGTACAAAGACAAGTGTCTTGCCTACAGTCAAGCATGGTGGTGAGTGTGTCATGGTCTGGGGCTGCTTGAGTTCTGCCGTCACTGGGGAGCTACAGTTCATTGAGGGAACCATGAATGCCAACATGTACTGTGACATACTGAAGCAGAGCATGATCCCCTCCCTTCGGAGACTAGGCGGCCGGGCAGTATTCCAACATGATAAGGACCCCAAACACACCTCCAAGATGACAACTGCATTGCTAAAGGAGCTGAGGGTAAAGGTGATGGACTGGCCAAGCATGTCTCCAGACTTAAACCCTGTTGAGCATCTGTGGGGCATTCTCAAACGGAAGGTCTAACATCTACCAGCTCCGTGATGTCATCGTGGTTAAGGCAGTGCTGGAAAATAATTGTGGCCACACAAAATATTGACACTTTGGGCCCAATTTGGACATTTTCACTTCGGGGTATACTCACTTTTGTTGACAGCGGTTTAGACATTAATGGCTGTGTGTTGAGTTATTTTGAGGAGAGAGAAAGTTTACACTGTTATACAAGCTGTACACTCACTACTTTACATTGTAGCAAAGTGTAATTTCTTCAGTATTGTCACATGAAAAGATATAATAAAATATTTACAAAAATGTGAGGGGTGTACTCACTTTTGTAAGAGACTGTATGTATATATATATATATATATTTTTTTTTTCTTAACATATTTGATATGAATGAATGAATATGAATGATTTGTATAGCGCTGCATATGCAAACTGAATCACCTCAAGGCGCTTGGTCTGTCCTGTGTCGTCCTGCTTCTTAGAAGAGTTGGGTCTTGAGTTTTTTTCCATGTGGATGTTGGTGGGTAGAGCGTTCCATAGCCGTGGTCCTTGGACTGCGAATCTTCGTTCTCCCTTAGATTTGTAGCGGGACTTGGGGATGAGGAGGCTGTTTTGGTTTGTTGATCGGAGGCTGCGATTAGGTATGTAGTATTTTATTTTCTCACATAGGTATTGAGGAGCGTTTCCTTGTGTACTGATCCTATTTGTGCATCCATGGTCATTTCTGAGTCAAAGATGACGCCTAGACTTTTGGCTTTGGTGCTTGAAAGGATGGTCTGTCCAAGGATTGTGGGTGGTGTCCATGGGGTCTTAGTTTTTTTATTTCAGTTTGCGTTGAGGAGCAGAAGCTCTGTTTTCGATCCATTGAGTTTGAGGGAGCTAGTGGTCATCCAGTCATCTATCAATGTGAAACATTTTTCTAGTTTCTGATATTGGTATTTTTGTCTGGTGATGCGGAATTAAAGTTGAGTGTCGTCAGCGTATGAATGAAAGCCTAGATCCGATTTGCTGATGATTTTGAAGAGTGGACGGATGTAAATGTTGAATAGTACTGGTGACAAGGGTGATCCTTGAGGGACTCCATAGGAAATTGCCCGAGTTTCAGAAGTGAAGGCTCCTAGTTTCACTGTCTGCGAACGATTTCCTAAGAAGGAAGCGAACCATGGAAGATCTGAATCTGTAACTCCTGCCACTTCTTTGAGGCGGATGAGAAGAGTATTGTGGTCCACTGTCTGATGAAGGGGCACGCATGCCCCGAAGCGCCGCCCATGTGACCCGTACCCGGAAGTGAATTCTGAACAACACCACCGCTGCCTAGAAGGAAGCAGCCCACTGTCTCCATAGCCTGTTCGCCAGCAATCCGAAACACTGAGAGCCCACAGCGCCACCGGACCTTTACTGGACCACACAGCCAAGTCTGAGACAGCATGCCTGATGACATCTGATGACATCTACCACTTCACCCGGGACCCAAAATGGATGACTCTCTAAATTCCTGATATGCCTTCATGACACATCCATCTTGTGAGTGTTCTTAATCCTGTTTGATAATAAATTGATTTTATTTGCTGCACTTAGAGGGCGCAGTCTCTCTCTCTTTCTGTGTGTCGAACGCTGCACTAAGGTCCAGCAGTACCAAGAGACAAGATTCTCCGTCGTCAGCTGCATCAAGGGCATCATCCCATATTTTTAGAAGTGCTGTTTCTGTGCCATGGCCTGGGCGGAAGCCTGATTGCAGTGGGTCCAAGAGTTTGTGTGTGTCGAGGTGGAGTTGTAGCTGTTGTACTACTGCTTTCTCCATAATCTTGGAGATGGTGATCAGGCTTGTTACCGGTCTGCGATAGACATGGGAACTGCCAAAAAATTCGTTTCGTTTCGTTTCGTCCCGTTTCGTATATAAAAAAATTCGTAATTCGTAATTCGTGTACGAAATTCCGTTCGAATTCGTACGAAATACGAAATTCGGACGAATCGTAATTTTTTTTACGAATCGTTAGTAAAGTTACGAATCGTTACGAATCGTTACGAATCGTTACGAATCGTTAACGCGGCTAATGAATTGTTGGTTCTCATAACACAGAGAACAATTCGAATCCAACTACAAATATCGAATTTCAATTTCAAGTTACGAATCGTTACGAATCGTTATGAATAGTTACGAATCGTTACGAATCGTTATGAATAGTTACGAATCGTTAGTAAATCCAACTACCAATATCGAATTTCAACTAATTTGAACGAAATTATTATAGCAGATATAACGAATGAATTCGAATGACAAAGTGTCATTTTTGCAGAAAAAAAAAAAAAGCGTAGGGGTCCCCCCAAATTCAATAACCAGGCCCTTCAGGTCTGGTATGGATATTAAGGGGGACCCCAGCCAAAAAAAAAAAAAAAAAATGGCGTGGGGTCCCCCCCAAATATCCATACCAGACCCTTCAGGTCTGGGATGGATTTTAAGGGGAACCCCGGCCAAAAAAAAAAAAAAAATGGCGTGGGGTCCCCCTCAAAATCCATACCAGACCCTTTATCCGAGCACGCAACCTGGCAGGCCGCAGGAAAGGAGGGGGGACGAGAGCGGCCCCCCCTCCCGCCTGAACCGTACCAGGCCACATGCCCTCAACATTGGGAGGATGCTTTGGGGGTCTAAGACCCTCAAAGCACCTTGTCCCCATGTTGATGAGGACAAGGGCCTCATCCCCACAACCCTGGCCGGTGGTTGTGGGGGTCTGCGGGCGGGGGGCTTATCGGAATCTGGAAGCCCCCTTTAACAAGGGGACCCCCAGATCCCGGCCCCCCCCCCTGTGTGAAATGGTAAGGGGGTACAAAAGTACCCCTACCATTTCACCAAAAAAGTGGCAAAAATGGTAAAAATGACAGGAGACGGTCTTTGACAATTCCTTTATTAAAATCTTCTTTCTTCTTTCTTCTGGTCTTCCTTCCGTCATCTTCTCCTTCCGGCATCTTCTTCTTCCTTCGATTCGCTTCTTCTTCCTCCGGTCTTCTCGTCCTTCTCGTCCGGCGTCGTCCTTCTCGTCCGGCATCGTCGTCTCTTCTCGCAGGCCGCTCCTCGCAATGGGAGGCTCCCGCTCTGTGAGGCTTCGCTCCGGGTGACAGGTCTTTTATAACGAAGGCACCTGGTGACCCCGCCCCCTCTGACGCACGGGGACGTCATGTGGAATTCCCTATGGCTTTCCCCATGACGTCAGAGGGGGGGCGGGGTCACCGGGTGCCTTCGTTATACAAGACCTGTCACCCGGAGCGAAGCCTCACAGAGCGGGAGCCTCCCATTGCGAGGAGCGGCCTGCGAGAACAGACGACGATGCCGGACGAGAAGGACGACGCCGGACGAGAAGGACGAGAAGACCGGAGGAAGAAGAAGCGAATCGAAGGAAGAAGAAGATGAAAGAAGATGGAAGAAGATGCCGGAAGGAGAAGATGAAGAAAAGAAGACCAGAAGAAAGAAGATTTTAATAAAGGAATTGTCAAAGACCGTCTCCTGTCATTTTTACAATTTTTGACACTTTTTTGGTGAAATGGTAGGGGTACTTTTGTACCCCCTTACCATTTCACACAGGGGGGGGGCGGGATCTGGGGGTCCCCTTGTTAAAGGGGGCTTCCAGATTCCGATAAGCCCCCCGCCCGCAGACCCCCACAACCACTGGCCAGGGTTGTGGGGAAGAGGCCCTTGTCCTCATCAACATGGGGACAAGGTGCTTTGGGGGGGACCCCAAAGCACCCTCCCAATGTTGAGGGTATGTGGCCTGGTACGGTTCAGGCGGGAGGGGGGGCCGCTCTCGTCCCCCCCTCCTTTCCTGCGGCCTGCCAGGTTGCGTGCTCGGATAAGGGTCTGGTATGGATTTTATGGGGGACCCCACGCCATTTTTTTTGGCTAGGGTTCCCCTTAAAATCCATCCCAGACCTCAAGGGTCTGGTATGGATTTTGAGGGGGACCCTACGCCATTTTTTTTTTTTTTGGCTGGGGGTCCCCCTTAATATCCATCCCAGACCTGAAGGGCCTGGTTATTGAATTTGGGGGGACCCCTACGCATTTTTTTATCAATGACTTCAATGAATGACAGTTCTCTGTATTACGGATCCAACAATTCATTTGCCGGCAAATAGCTGCGAGTGATTTTAAATAGTTTTTTTTTCCTGCAAAAATGACACTGTGCAGGGACAGTTCTCTATATTAGATATACTGAATCTCGAAGCATTCGAAGCATTCGTTATATCCGCTATTATAATTTCTTTCATGTTAGTTGAAATTACATATTTGTTAGTTACAATACAACATTCGAATTGTTCTCTGTATTACGGGAATCGGCAATTAGCCGCGAGTGATTTTAAATGTCTTTTTTTCCTGCAAAAATGACACATTGTACAGAGAGAGTTCTAAGCACGGGAAACATGACCCCCCTTCATAGGCATACTATAGAGTATATAGTATATAGAAGGGCGCATGTTTCCTGTGTTTAGAACTCTCTCTGTACAATGTGTCATTTTTGCAGGAAAAAAAGACATTTAAAATCACTCGCGGCTAATTGCCGATTCCCGCAATACAGAGAACAATTCGAATGTTGTATTGTAACTAACAAATATGTAATTTCAACTAATATGAAAGAAATTATAATAGCGGATATAACGAATGCTTCGAATGCTTCGAGATTCAGTATATCTAATATAGAGAACTGTCTCTGTACAGTGTACAATGTGTCATTTTTGCAGGAAAAAAAAAGCTATTTAAAATCACTCGCAGCTATTTGCCGGCAAATGAATTGTCGGATCCGTAATACAGAGAACAGTCATTCATTGAAGTCATTGATAAAAAAAATGTGTAGGGGTCCCCCCAAATTCAATAACCAGGCCCTTCAGGTCTGGGATGGATATTAAGGGGGACCCCAGCCAAAAAAAAAAAAAAAAATGGCGTAGGGTCCCCCTCAAAATCCATACCAGACCCTTGAGGTCTGGGATGGATTTTAAGGGGAACCCTAGCCCAAAAAAATGGCGTGGGGTCCCCCATAAAATCCATACCAGACCCTTATCCGAGCACGCAACCTGGCAGGCCGCAGGAAAGGAGGGGGGGACGAGAGCGGCCCCCCCTCCCGCCTGAACCGTACCAGGCCACATGCCCTCAACATTGGGAGGGTGCTTTGGGGTCCCCCCCAAAGCACCTTGTCCCCATGTTGATGAGGACAAGGGCCTCTTCCCCACAACCCTGGCCGGTGGTTGTGGGGGTCTGTGGGCGGGGGGCTTATCGGAATCTGGAAGCCCCCTTTAACAAGGGGACCCCCAGATCCCGGCCCCCCCCTGTGTGAAATGGTAAGGGGGTACAAAAGTACCCCTACCATTTCACCAAAAAAGCGTCAAAAATTGTAAAAATGACAGGAGACGGTCTTTGACAATTCCTTTATTAAAATCTTCTTTCTTCTGCTCTTCCTTCTTCCTTTCTTCATCTTCTCCTTCCGGCATCTTCTTCCATCTTCTTCTTCCTTCGATTCGCTTCTTCTTCCTCCGGTCTTCTCGTCCTTCTCGTCCGGCGTCGTCCTTCTCGTCCGGCATCGTCGTCTGTTCTCGCAGGCCGCTCCTCGCAATGGGAGGCTCCCGCTCTGTGAGGCTCCGCTCCGGGTGACAGGTCTTTTATAACGAAGTCACCCGGTGACCCCGCCCCCCCTCTGACGTCATGGGGAAAGCCATAGGGAATTCCACATGACGTCCCCGTGCGTCAGAGGGGGCGGGGTCACCAGGTGCCTTCGTTATAAAAGACCTGTCACCCGGAGCGAAGCCTCACAGAGCGGGAGCCTCCCATTGCGAGGAGCGGCCTGCGAGAAGAGACGACGATGCCGGACGAGAAGGACGACGCCGGACGAGAAGGACGATGCCGGACGAGAAGGACGAGAAGACCGGAGGAAGAAGAAGCGAATCGAAGGAAGAAGAAGATGGAAGAAGATGCCGGAAGGAGAAGATGAAGAAAGGAAGACCAGAAGAAAGAAGAAAGAAGATTTTAATAAAGGAATTGTCAAAGACTGTCTCCTGTCATTTTTACCATTTTTGCCACTTTTTTGGTGAAATGGTAGGGGTACTTTTGTACCCCCTTACCATTTCACACAGGGGGGGGGGGCGGGATCTGGGGGTCCCCTTGTTAAAGGGGGCTTCCAGATTCCGATAAGCCCCCCGCCCGCAGACCCCCACAACCACCGGCCAGGGTTGTGGGGATGAGGCCCTTGTCCTCATCAACATGGGGACAAGGTGCTTTGGGGGGGACCCCAAAGCACCCTCCCAATGTTGAGGGCATGTGGCCTGGTACGGTTCAGGCGGGAGGGGGGGCCGCTCTCGTCCCCCCTCCTTTCCTGCGGCCTGCCAGGTTGCGTGCTCGGA
The DNA here is from genome assembly GCA_028564925.1 of Lithobates sylvaticus. NCBI lineage: Eukaryota > Metazoa > Chordata > Amphibia > Anura > Ranidae > Lithobates > Lithobates sylvaticus. Next base: position 223,518,541 of record CM053031.1, on the reverse strand, counting down.
TAAAGGGTCTGGTATGGATTTTGAGGGGGACCCCACGCCATTTTTTTTTTTTTTTTGTCCGGGGTTCCCCTTAAAATCCATCCCAGACCTGAAGGGTCTGGTATGGATATTTGGGGGGGACCCCACGCCATTTTTTTTATTTTTTTTTGGCTGGGGTCCCCCTTAATATCCATACCAGACCTGAAGGGCCTGGTTATTGAATTTGGGGGGACCCCTACGCTTTTTTTTTTTTTTTCTGCAAAAATGACACTTTGTCATTCGAATTCATTCGTTATATCTGCTATAATAATTTCGTTCAAATTAGTTGAAATTCGATATTGGTAGTTGGATTTACTAACGATTCGTAACTATTCATAACGATTCGTAACGATTCGTAACTATTCATAACGATTCGTAACGATTCGTAACTTGAAATTGAAATTCGATATTTGTAGTTGGATTCGAATTGTTCTCTGTGTTATGAGAACCAACAATTCATTAGCCGCGTTAACGATTCGTAACGATTCGTAACGATTCGTAACGATTCGTAACTTTACTAACGAATTACGTACGGAATTCGTAAAAAAAAAAATTCGTACTACAGATTCGTAAATTCGTACGAATTTCGAAAAAATTCGTACGAATTACGAATTCGTACGAAACGAATCGCACATGTCTAGTCTGCGATAGTTAGGATCTTTGGGGTCGAGGTTGGGTTTCTTTAGAAGTGGTTTGACGATGCCTTGCTTGAGGGCGATTATATATAGATATATAGATAGTGTAGCAGGGCGGTACCCTGCCTGGGTCCAGGTCTAGTAAACAGCTAGGTCACTAATGAGTCAGCTGTGTTCTGGGCTTTAAGTAATGACTAGACCAAGGCTTTAGGTTTGCACTTGGAGATAGCTCCACCCTACAGGCTGGAGGCCTGGTCTAGGAGTCGGGAGGGTTCCATGTGGAGACGGCTCCACAACAGAGAGACTGGAGGTCTTTTGGAGTCTAAGGCTGCAGGTGGCAGTCCGAGCATGCATGTCTGCAGAAGGCAGATGTGGTCCACGACCAAGCAGCACGAAGCTGAGCAAATAAGCTCCAGGAGGGAGTGTGATTAAGTAACAGTGAGTAAGCCAGAAGGCTCAAGTTTGTGTTATGCAGGGATGGTGGAACCCCATGCGAGGGAAGATTACTGTTTGTGTGAACTTTTCGTTTCTTTTGAATAAAAGTGGGCTTAAAAGTGGGAATAAAAGTGGGCTTAAAAATACAGTCTTGACTGAAACGTGTTCCTGAAACCGCATAATCACCTCAGATCTTTACAATTGGTGGAGAATGCGGGCAAATTGTAAAGATCTGGGGTGAATCCTGCACTTAAATTTTGATGGGGGGGGGGGGGGGTTGCTGAGAGTAGGTATACCCTAAAATGTTTGACATGGTTAGTACTTACTTTATTTTTGTCCCCGCTGTATAAAATGTAAGGTGTGTCCAATTTAAGTGTTTCTCTTTTAGATTGTAAGCTCCTTAGAGCAGGGCCCTACTAACCATGTGGTATAGTGCTGTGAAAAAGGTTGTAAAATTAAATGCCAGACATTTTTTTAGGCAAAGTAAACGAATGTACAAAATAGTGTTCCTATTGTCCAAATAAACTGTAGAATCGGTTTTGAATTTTTTTTGTTGAGGATTAACAAAATATTTAAGTGGAATGTATTGTTAACACACCTTCCAATCTCTATTAAAGCGACTTTGCTACAAAATAATTTTATTCTGCACACATGCAAGTCATTAAATAGAGAAAAAAATGTAAATCCAAAACTAAAAGAGCAAGCTTTTAACAGCTCCAATGCTGATTTTCCTCCCCATTCCTCGCAATGCTGATTTTTGCTATATTTCCTTAGAACACGTAAGCCAGTAAGACACAGGAAGAGAATCATCAGCTGACCTCATTAGCACACACCTGTGCCTGCGTTCCCTCCTTCCAGCAGATCCCATTCACCCCCAAGCTAGGTCCACAGTTTTCTAATACAATTAATCAGTGATCACTGGTCTCACTAAATACAGACCTTTTTTTTGTCTTTAATTCATCTTGCATAGATCTGTTCGTTTCGGAGAGTGCAGGAAATGAGAGATCAGATAACAACCTATATGGATAGAGCTGTAGTATTGAAAACAGGAGAAGCATGTCCTGGGTTCTGTAAGGCCCTTTTCACACTTGTGCGACCTGAAAGCCATGCAATTTTGAAGAGATTTTGATGCAACTTTAAGCAATGCCTGTGTAATCTTGAGGTCTATGGACCTCAAATCGCATCAAAGTCAGACCAAAGTAGTGCAGGGACTACTTTGAAGTCGCTGTGGCTTGAAGTTGCACAAATATGAATGATACTCGTTGGAAATCATGGGGTACAACTTGTCATGCGACTTTGCAGTCCCAAGTCGCAGGACAAGTCGCACAAGTGTGAAAGGGGCCTTAGCTCCGCATACACTAAACAATCTGATTGTACAATCTCCTTTAGATCTGCCATAAATTATGTAGTGCAAGGGCCTACCTGATTGGATATAGAGTGATCGGATAGCTAGTGTGTCATCTGTCCTCCCATTATATAGTTTTGGTAAATCTAAAGGAGATTGTACAGAGCTTGTACAATCATATTGTATAGTGTATGGCCACCTTTAGCCACTTAAAATGAACTAGTTGCTAACTACTTCTAATCCTTGTTTGCTTTGCAACAACATTTTCAAAATACAAATCCACTTCAGTAACATTTAGAAAGTTAGGGGTAGCTCTTAATTGTGTCCAGGGAATTCTACGTAGCTTTGTGGAGTGGAGTTGTGCTGCCTGCCACAAGTGGGTGTAACAACACGAATTTGATAAAAAAATTAAAATAAATAAGCGTGGGCTGTCCCCCCAGTCCAAACCAGGCTCTTAGGTCTCTAATTTATGATAATTAATTGTTAATGATTAAATAGAAATTTATGAGAAGGTTGACTTCCAGTTATATATGTTTATGCTTTAATTATGGTACTACTATATATTCTAGATAGAAATCTGATCAACACAGTGGCTTAGTGGTAAGCAACAGTCAGGTCATGGATTCAAATCCCACCTATGTAGCAACCTACGACCTCCCTAAATGTTCAATGGCGAATGGATATGTGCGTAGGCGAAAGCATATTTGCCGTCAACCGTGATACAATTTATCTCTCGCTGATGGCACTTATGCATTTGCAGAAGTGCATTTGCCATTGCAATTCTAGGGAGTTGGTAGCATGAGTGTGATTTGAACTCATGACCTAAGTGCTGCTAGCTAAGAGTGCTAAAGTTTAAGCCACTGTGCCAAGTACAATTATACCCAGAATATAGAGAAGTACCATGATTACAGAATGAACATATATAAATAGAACTTAGATTATGAGTATGATTAGGCTTGCATAGTAGTTTAGTATGATTAAAGAATGAGCATAGATAATTAGAACTCTATAGTCTCCTAAAAAATAAATGTAACATGAAAAAGAAAATGTAACATATAACAGATATGTAACTGTAAGTAATAAATACATGTAACCTTACAGAATAGCAGATATTACTCTGTAACAATCATTCAGAACAGCATTCATTAGCAAAAGAAGAAAACAAACTATGCACTAATAGCTAAATACTGCAGTGCAGTTCCATATAGAAAACTTGTTGGCAATTGCCAATTATGTTAATGCGACTATGCCAAATTGGAATTTACTAATGCTCACTTACTCAATTTTCTGTTTGCGTTGTTCACCTAGTTGAGGTCTTAATTGGCTTAATTGGGAGTAACCAGATGTAGAGTGACTACATTTTCTCCTTATTCTTAGTGAACTAAGCCCAATAGGTTTTACTTTCTTCTATAAAACATAACTCATATATTTATTTTAAAAAACTCAAATCTCTTTGATTTTGGCCAAAATATATTCTGTTACATGTTTTTGGTAAAAAAAAATCCCAATAAGTGTATATTGATTAGTGTGCGTGAAAGTAGCATTTACAAACTATGGGATATATACTGGAATTTTTATGTATTTATTATTTTTTATACTAGTAATGGTGGTGATCAGTGACTTATAAAGGGACTGCGATAGTGCGGTGGCCAATCTGATGCTGGGGGAAACTAACTGCCACTGACATCACCAGTGACATTATTATAGTAATCAGTGCTAATAATATGCACTGCCACTGCACTAGACACTGGGCAGGAAGGGGTTAATACCTAGGGCAATTAAAGGGTTAAAGGGTTAAACGTGTGCCTAACAAGTGTTTATGTGTGCACTGTGCTGCTTTTACTGGGAATCTGTTTTTTTTCATTCCCTGCTTAGCAGGGAATGAACAAACAGCAAAATCCCTTTTCACTGTAAACAGCTCTGTGTTTTTTACACTCACAGAGCTGTGTTCAGGGAAGCTCAGAGCCGACCTTCTGTTGCCAGAGGGGATCGGCATGTGCTGTAACAAATCAGTGCAGTCTGATCAGTGCCCATCAGAGCAGCCTGATCAGTGCCCATCAGTGCATTCTGATCTGTGCCCATCAATGCAGTCTCACCAGTGCCCATCAGTGCAGCCTCAACAGTGCCCATCAGTGCAGCCTCACCAGTGCCCATCAATGCAGCCTCACCAGTTCCCATCCTGCAGCCTCACCAGTGCCCATCAATGCAGCCTCTCCAGTGCCCATCAATGCAACATCACCAGTGCCCAATAGCCACTAGACCATATCCCCCCCCCAAACCGAGGGGGTGATTACAACAAAGCGCTCCTTCAGAGCGAACTTCGTTGGATTTTCCATCTCAATGCCACCATACCTCCCGGCCTAAACGAGGCCTTCAACTTTAAACCTTACCTTGAGGGCTTCGAGACCGGAGTTTGTGAACTAGACCTTTAACTTATGTTCTCCCACGTCTAAGCACCCACACCCCAACACACACTGCTTGTATTATTATTATATCTCTTACTCTGTGGATTGGATGTTTCCTTACAGCATATAGGAATATATGTTCATGTACCTCATACTGTATATGTATTGATATATGCTCTTCTGTATGTATTATTGATACATGTTCTTCCATTTATGCATTATATACTGTGCATTAAATTGTTACATGTTCCTTTCCCCTTCCCTCCAATGGTTTACAGGCCATATACATTACTAGGTTGTCTATTGTACTAAACCTGCATGTCCCCCATCGCTCATTTGTGATCATCCGTCCTTTATGGACCAACCTACAAACATTTCACCTGCATTTTTCTTTTCCCCCTCTATTTTGAATACCCGGCGCGGGTAAGACCAGGTGCGCGTGCGCATCTGCTTCACTGCGCACGCACCACCCCCTCGCCTTCCATCTAGACCAGCTTTCTGGTCTACTTCCTGTTTGCGCTCCACCGTGGAGCGCACCAGGAAGTTGGCGACCGTCTGTCCCGCGTCGGTGACGTCACGACGCCGGACGCGGCCGCGCCGTCATGACGCGGCCGCGCCCGGCACCGCCCCGTCAGAGGTCCACACTGGGAGGTTACCACAGCGCTTTCTGGCGCCCGCCTCCCAACAACACAGCAGCCAATCAGCACTGCGGCCTCAGGTTAGTTGTTACACACCTACCCACAGCTGTTGTCCATTATCTGACCACATATAAACCCTCCACACTCTGGCTTCAGTCTCATGCTGCTGACTGACCAGAGTTGACCTCCCATCCTCTACTCACAAACTATACTCAGGTAAATACTAGGTCTACTCCTTTGTAGCCAGATACTCTTACTTTGTCTTTCTAGCTTCTGATTATTCCCATTTTACTTTATTTTTACAGTGACACACTCGCTGACCCACTGTGTTTTATACAGGACTTGGGCTTTTAGCCCTAAACCCTGTATGTTGGACCTTGTATTCTGAGGGGGTTCTCAGCAGGTTTCCTATACCCCAGTGTATAGGTACACTCTGTTTTTACTGCATACACCCTTGATTCCCTGGATCCCACGCTCAGTGGCTTTTCCATATGATAAACAATTGAGCTTTGGCAGGACATGTGAGTACCTCATTGTGTTTTTTCCTCTTTTTGAGATAAATCTCCTCCAGCAATATAGATTTTCTCCAGTGCAAATATAATGTATTGATATATTGAGACTAATTATATGACCTTTCATCTATTCAGATGAGTTTCTAAGGATACAAATTGCCTTGACAAAGGACCACAGTCCGAAACATGTTGGCATCTTCCTTACCTTATGCACCAAGCAAGTTTATACCTCTGTCATAATGCTTTGTATGTTTCTGCTCTTTTGACATGTTATAAACTGTATCAACTGATTGTATCCTCAATTGCAAACATACCATGCCTTCTGAGCATTCCCTTGTTCACTGTGTACATTTTTGAATAAACGTTTACCTTCTCACATGCATACATCGTTTTAAAGTGTCTATCTTTACTCCAAGCATCCCCCAGGGGTACTGGCCTTTACCTTATGCACATTATGGCCTACTATTAAAACTGTTATACAATTCTGGGATGCGATAGACCATTTGTTGTCCCACCTACTTGCCCACCAAAACAATTTTTCTTATATTGATGGTTACCCCATCCAAATCCCCAACCGGGCAAGTTTAGGTGATACTGTATTTAATACTTTACTTATTTCCCCTATTTTGTACCCTTTACTACATACCCCATATAGTATTTTGCTTATACCATATACTTATCCTTACTTCATATATCATACATTTGCACTGTTATCTACTATTGTGAATTTTATCACATATCTTTCACCTAGTTTTAACTATGGCTTTGTACCTTGGAGATGAATGGGACACACGCATGTCCAACACCATGCACCACTTTGAGTCTAATGAGTATGTTCAGTCACAACTCAAGTATACCTTCCTCAACCTTACCCACACCGTCCAAAAGAAGGCCTCCCTCTTCTGGCACATAAAATCTTTTAAAGAATATATTGCCCATGGCATTAACCCCTTTGGTCTCCGGGTACAAATCTTCCCTACTTTTCAGGACATTCGCCCGGACTTCAAGGCCTCCTGGGAAAATGTCCTGAAAAATTGCTCTAATGAACTCATGAAATTATTGATTACTGAATATGAGTCTCAAATGACTGCTTTAGATACTAAACTTGAACTGATTAACACACAGCTTGAGCAATTTCAAACACATCCTCTATATATCTCACTTGATGAACAGTTAAAAACCCGTTTTGACAAATTTAACCATGATATTCTTGCACAAAAGGATAAAAAATTCTTTCGTGACAAGAAAGCCTTTCATGAGGAACGTGCATACAAATGGAGCGATACAAATCGCACAAATCGCTCCGATAACACCACACGCTCTGGTCTTCGACCACCGAATCCTCGTTCCTCCACTGACAAGACCTACACCTCTACTCACGTACCCCATCAACCCAATCTCCCTTTGGGGCTTCGCAAGCCCAAACGTGGACGCACACCAAATTTTTCGAGTGACGATGTGTCTGACGTGGAGGGGACCCCCGGCGCCTCCCCCCTTGGGGACTCGCCGGTGGCCCCCTCTAACGCCAAGACACACAGATCGCACTCACTTCCATCTGCATCTCAGCGTGCAGATTTTTTAGACAAAATGCGAACTTCACTACAGACACATCACCAATCCACTTCTCTCAACCCAAAAACCAAACGACCAACACGCTAGAAATATCCTCTAACAACATCATTAACCTTTCCTCCCATACACTTACCAAACACGAAATCTCAGTCCTTGAGAAGGGACTTACTTTTTGTCCAACTTCACAGCTTGACAAGTTCACAGTCATTAAAGATATACATCTCTTTGTCCGTAAGTTACTTCTACACAGCATGTACACTCCCAACCCTTTTACTGACAATGTTTTGCACACCGCCACTGAGACTACTGCCCTTCAGCAGCTCATTGAACTACTGGAGGAAAACAATCCACCAGATTTGATTGACACCATTCACCTTGACAATGTGCTCAACAACTTTGAGGACGAAATTCCTCCTTCCAATTCACATTCTTCACACCACATTTCGCTCAAGAAAAAATCAAGTTTTTTTCCTTCACCCAGCACCAATCCACGTGCTGCACTATTTTTACAGTCAGTGACGAACGAAATTCGACATTTGCAAATCTATCCCACTCATCCCAAACAAAAAAACTTCACTTATAACCAACACCTGGCCTTACAAAATTTAAAAACCAACCCTCTGATAGTGATTAAACCGGCGGACAAGGGTGGAAACATTGTTGTTCTTAACAAACTAGATTATCTTGACATGTATCTTAACATACTACGCAACCGCGAATGGTATGCCATAATTCCCAGTACATCAATCAGGTTGTTCCAACAGGAATTATATATTCTCGTTGATGATGCCCTTAGACAACACATTATTGACAAATCTACTGCCGACTATGTCAGAACCAAATTTCCGAGAGAAGCCACCTTTTACGCCTTACCCAAGGTACACAAAAACCTTCCCAGACCACCAGGTAGACCTATTGTCTCCGGACGTGGATGCCTTACTGACAACCTGAGTCGTTATATAGACAAATTACTCCAACCCCTAGTACAGGCACTACCTTCATATATACGTGATACCACACACTTACTCCAAGATCTCTCGGACCTCCACGTTGATGCCAACACTGTCCTGGTTGCCATCGACGTTGAGGCCCTTTACAGTTCTATCCCTCACACCTTAGGACTTACTGCTATTCAACACACCTTGTCTAATGCCAACCTCTATTCCCATGAGTTATCGCTCTTTATTATCAGAGCACTCAAATTCATCTTGACTCATAACTTTTTCTCCTTCAATGGTTCCCACTACCTCCAGGTACAGGGCGTCGCCATGGGCACTTGCTGTGCACCGGCGTACGCCAATCTGTACCTGGGGGAGTGGGAACGAAACCTATTTATCACTGATGCTGCGAGCATCTACACTAAACATATAGCGTCTTTCCGCCGCTATATAGATGACATCTTGATTCTGTGGCAGGGCCCCATAGATACCCTACACCATTTTCTCATATACCTCAATACTTCCAATTCTCTCAATCTTAAATTTACAATGTCATATAGCTACAGTTCCATCTCTTTCCTTGATCTTACCCTTAGCAAGGACAGACATGGCCAACTACAAAGCCAACTTTTTCGCAAACCGACTGCAGGTAATACCATCCTTGCAGCCTCCAGTTTTCACCCCCAACCCTTACTTAAATCCATTCCCTTTGCTCAATATCTACGTGCCCGACGCAATTGTTCCACGGATACCTCCTTTGAACACGAGGCCTCCGTATTGAGGGACAGACTTCGCGCACGTGGTTACAAAAATAGCGTTTTAAAAAACGCTTACAAAAAAGCGAAATCTAAATCACGCTCCGCTTTACTCATCCCTAAACCATCTGGGCCCTCCACACAACCACCCCTTAGAATCATAACGAATTACTGCCAACAATACAATGAAATTACTCAAATACTACTTAAACACTGGCACATCATCTCTACAGACAGAGCCCTTTCCCCCTTTGTTCCGCCCAAACCTTTGATCACCTATCGACGTGCTCCGTCTCTTCGTGATAAACTCATTACTAGTGAATACAAGAGTAGTAATAAATCCCAGAGACAGCTTAAGGGCACTTATCCATGTGGCAATTGCAACTATTGCAAATACCTACCCAAATCCAATCTACATAACCTTCTACCCAATGGTCAACGCCTCTTTCCTAAGCATTATGTAAATTGTCGTTCTGTTGGTATTGTTTACCTTTTAGAATGTGAATGTGGGTGCTTCTACGTGGGCAAGACGAAATTACCATTCTGGAAACGAATTTATGGACACGTTACCAGTATAAACCAAAGAGATCCCGATTTACCTTTGGGACGACACACCTCTATTGTCCACTCTGATACTATTCCCAAGATCTCATTCAGAGCTCTAGACCATATCCCCCCCCCAAACCGAGGGGGTGATTACAACAAAGCGCTCCTTCAGAGCGAACTTCGTTGGATTTTCCATCTCAATGCCACCATACCTCCCGGCCTAAACGAGGCCTTCAACTTTAAACCTTACCTTGAGGGCTTCGAGACCGGAGTTTGTGAACTAGACCTTTAACTTATGTTCTCCCACGTCTAAGCACCCACACCCCAACACACACTGCTTGTATTATTATTATATCTCTTACTCTGTGGATTGGATGTTTCCTTACAGCATATAGGAATATATGTTCATGTACCTCATACTGTATATGTATTGATATATGCTCTTCTGTATGTATTATTGATACATGTTCTTCCATTTATGCATTATATACTGTGCATTAAATTGTTACATGTTCCTTTCCCCTTCCCTCCAATGGTTTACAGGCCATATACATTACTAGGTTGTCTATTGTACTAAACCTGCATGTCCCCCATCGCTCATTTGTGATCATCCGTCCTTTATGGACCAACCTACAAACATTTCACCTGCATTTTTCTTTTCCCCCTCTATTTTGAATACCCGGCGCGGGTAAGACCAGGTGCGCGTGCGCATCTGCTTCACTGCGCACGCACCACCCCCTCGCCTTCCATCTAGACCAGCTTTCTGGTCTACTTCCTGTTTGCGCTCCACCGTGGAGCGCACCAGGAAGTTGGCGACCGTCTGTCCCGCGTCGGTGACGTCACGACGCCGGACGCGGCCGCGCCGTCATGACGCGGCCGCGCCCGGCACCGCCCCGTCAGAGGTCCACACTGGGAGGTTACCACAGCGCTTTCTGGCGCCCGCCTCCCAACAACACAGCAGCCAATCAGCACTGCGGCCTCAGGTTAGTTGTTACACACCTACCCACAGCTGTTGTCCATTATCTGACCACATATAAACCCTCCACACTCTGGCTTCAGTCTCATGCTGCTGACTGACCAGAGTTGACCTCCCATCCTCTACTCACAAACTATACTCAGGTAAATACTAGGTCTACTCCTTTGTAGCCAGATACTCTTACTTTGTCTTTCTAGCTTCTGATTATTCCCATTTTACTTTATTTTTACAGTGACACACTCGCTGACCCACTGTGTTTTATACAGGACTTGGGCTTTTAGCCCTAAACCCTGTATGTTGGACCTTGTATTCTGAGGGGGTTCTCAGCAGGTTTCCTATACCCCAGTGTATAGGTACACTCTGTTTTTACTGCATACACCCTTGATTCCCTGGATCCCACGCTCAGTGGCTTTTCCATATGATAAACAATTGAGCTTTGGCAGGACATGTGAGTACCTCATTGTGTTTTTTCCTCTTTTTGAGATAAATCTCCTCCAGCAATATAGATTTTCTCCAGTGCAAATATAATGTATTGATATATTGAGACTAATTATATGACCTTTCATCTATTCAGATGAGTTTCTAAGGATACAAATTGCCTTGACAAAGGACCACAGTCCGAAACATGTTGGCATCTTCCTTACCTTATGCACCAAGCAAGTTTATACCTCTGTCATAATGCTTTGTATGTTTCTGCTCTTTTGACATGTTATAAACTGTATCAACTGATTGTATCCTCAATTGCAAACATACCATGCCTTCTGAGCATTCCCTTGTTCACTGTGTACATTTTTGAATAAACGTTTACCTTCTCACATGCATACATCGTTTTAAAGTGTCTATCTTTACTCCAAGCATCCCCCAGGGGTACTGGCCTTTACCTTATGCACATTATGGCCTACTATTAAAACTGTTATACAATTCTGGGATGCGATAGACCATTTGTTGTCCCACCTACTTGCCCACCAAAACAATTTTTCTTATATTGATGGTTACCCCATCCAAATCCCCAACCGGGCAAGTTTAGGTGATACTGTATTTAATACTTTACTTATTTCCCCTATTTTGTACCCTTTACTACATACCCCATATAGTATTTTGCTTATACCATATACTTATCCTTACTTCATATATCATACATTTGCACTGTTATCTACTATTGTGAATTTTATCACATATCTTTCACCTAGTTTTAACTATGGCTTTGTACCTTGGAGATGAATGGGACACACGCATGTCCAACACCATGCACCACTTTGAGTCTAATGAGTATGTTCAGTCACAACTCAAGTATACCTTCCTCAACCTTACCCACACCGTCCAAAAGAAGGCCTCCCTCTTCTGGCACATAAAATCTTTTAAAGAATATATTGCCCATGGCATTAACCCCTTTGGTCTCCGGGTACAAATCTTCCCTACTTTTCAGGACATTCGCCCGGACTTCAAGGCCTCCTGGGAAAATGTCCTGAAAAATTGCTCTAATGAACTCATGAAATTATTGATTACTGAATATGAGTCTCAAATGACTGCTTTAGATACTAAACTTGAACTGATTAACACACAGCTTGAGCAATTTCAAACACATCCTCTATATATCTCACTTGATGAACAGTTAAAAACCCGTTTTGACAAATTTAACCATGATATTCTTGCACAAAAGGATAAAAAATTCTTTCGTGACAAGAAAGCCTTTCATGAGGAACGTGCATACAAATGGAGCGATACAAATCGCACAAATCGCTCCGATAACACCACACGCTCTGGTCTTCGACCACCGAATCCTCGTTCCTCCACTGACAAGACCTACACCTCTACTCACGTACCCCATCAACCCAATCTCCCTTTGGGGCTTCGCAAGCCCAAACGTGGACGCACACCAAATTTTTCGAGTGACGATGTGTCTGACGTGGAGGGGACCCCCGGCGCCTCCCCCCTTGGGGACTCGCCGGTGGCCCCCTCTAACGCCAAGACACACAGATCGCACTCACTTCCATCTGCATCTCAGCGTGCAGATTTTTTAGACAAAATGCGAACTTCACTACAGACACATCACCAATCCACTTCTCTCAACCCAAAAACCAAACGACCAACACGCTAGAAATATCCTCTAACAACATCATTAACCTTTCCTCCCATACACTTACCAAACACGAAATCTCAGTCCTTGAGAAGGGACTTACTTTTTGTCCAACTTCACAGCTTGACAAGTTCACAGTCATTAAAGATATACATCTCTTTGTCCGTAAGTTACTTCTACACAGCATGTACACTCCCAACCCTTTTACTGACAATGTTTTGCACACCGCCACTGAGACTACTGCCCTTCAGCAGCTCATTGAACTACTGGAGGAAAACAATCCACCAGATTTGATTGACACCATTGACCTTGACAATGTGCTCAACAACTTTGAGGACGAAATTCCTCCTTCCAATTCACATTCTTCACACCACATTTCGCTCAAGAAAAAATCAAGTTTTTTTCCTTCACCCAGCACCAATCCACGTGCTGCACTATTTTTACAGTCAGTGACGAACGAAATTCGACATTTGCAAATCTATCCCACTCATCCCAAACAAAAAAACTTCACTTATAACCAACACCTGGCCTTACAAAATTTAAAAACCAACCCTCTGATAGTGATTAAACCGGCGGACAAGGGTGGAAACATTGTTGTTCTTAACAAACTAGATTATCTTGACATGTGTCTTAACATACTACGCAACCGCGAATGGTATGCCATAATTCCCAGTACATCAATCAGGTTGTTCCAACAGGAATTATATATTCTCGTTGATGATGCCCTTAGACAACACATTATTGACAAATCTACTGCCGACTATGTCAGAACCAAATTTCCGAGAGAAGCCACCTTTTACGCCTTACCCAAGGTACACAAAAACCTTCCCAGACCACCAGGTAGACCTATTGTCTCCGGACGTGGATGCCTTACTGACAACCTGAGTCGTTATATAGACAAATTACTCCAACCCCTAGTACAGGCACTACCTTCATATATACGTGATACCACACACTTACTCCAAGATCTCTCGGACCTCCACGTTGATGCCAACACTGTCCTGGTTGCCATCGACGTTGAGGCCCTTTACAGTTCTATCCCTCACACCTTAGGACTTACTGCTATTCAACACACCTTGTCTAATGCCAACCTCTATTCCCATGAGTTATCGCTCTTTATTATCAGAGCACTCAAATTCATCTTGACTCATAACTTTTTCTCCTTCAATGGTTCCCACTACCTCCAGGTACAGGGCGTCGCCATGGGCACTTGCTGTGCACCGGCGTACGCCAATCTGTACCTGGGGGAGTGGGAACGAAACCTATTTATCACTGATGCTGCGAGCATCTACACTAAACATATAGCGTCTTTCCGCCGCTATATAGATGACATCTTGATTCTGTGGCAGGGCCCCATAGATACCCTACACCATTTTCTCATATACCTCAATACTTCCAATTCTCTCAATCTTAAATTTACAATGTCATATAGCTACAGTTCCATCTCTTTCCTTGATCTTACCCTTAGCAAGGACAGACATGGCCAACTACAAAGCCAACTTTTTCGCAAACCGACTGCAGGTAATACCATCCTTGCAGCCTCCAGTTTTCACCCCCAACCCTTACTTAAATCCATTCCCTTTGCTCAATATCTACGTGCCCGACGCAATTGTTCCACGGATACCTCCTTTGAACACGAGGCCTCCGTATTGAGGGACAGACTTCGCGCACGTGGTTACAAAAATAGCGTTTTAAAAAACGCTTACAAAAAAGCGAAATCTAAATCACGCTCCGCTTTACTCATCCCTAAACCATCTGGGCCCTCCACACAACCACCCCTTAGAATCATAACGAATTACTGCCAACAATACAATGAAATTACTCAAATACTACTTAAACACTGGCACACCATCTCTACAGACAGAGCCCTTTCCCCCTTTGTTCCGCCCAAACCTTTGATCACCTATCGACGTGCTCCGTCTCTTCGTGATAAACTCATTACTAGTGAATACAAGAGTAGTAATAAATCCCAGAGACAGCTTAAGGGCACTTATCCATGTGGCAATTGCAACTATTGCAAATACCTACCCAAATCCAATCTACATAACCTTCTACCCAATGGTCAACGCCTCTTTCCTAAGCATTATGTAAATTGTCGTTCTGTTGGTATTGTTTACCTTTTAGAATGTGAATGTGGGTGCTTCTACGTGGGCAAGACGAAATTACCATTCTGGAAACGAATTTATGGACACGTTACCAGTATAAACCAAAGAGATCCCGATTTACCTTTGGGACGACACACCTCTATTGTCCACTCTGATACTATTCCCAAGATCTCATTCAGAGCTCTAGACCATATCCCCCCCCCCAAACCGAGGGGGTGATTACAACAAAGCGCTCCTTCAGAGCGAACTTCGTTGGATTTTCCATCTCAATGCCACCATACCTCCCGGCCTAAACGAGGCCTTCAACTTTAAACCTTACCTTGAGGGCTTCGAGACCGGAGTTTGTGAACTAGACCTTTAACTTATGTTCTCCCACGTCTAAGCACCCACACCCCAACACACACTGCTTGTATTATTATTATATCTCTTACTCTGTGGATTGGATGTTTCCTTACAGCATATAGGAATATATGTTCATGTACCTCATACTGTATATGTATTGATATATGCTCTTCTGTATGTATTATTGATACATGTTCTTCCATTTATGCATTATATACTGTGCATTAAATTGTTACATGTTCCTTTCCCCTTCCCTCCAATGGTTTACAGGCCATATACATTACTAGGTTGTCTATTGTACTAAACCTGCATGTCCCCCATCGCTCATTTGTGATCATCCGTCCTTTATGGACCAACCTACAAACATTTCACCTGCATTTTTCTTTTCCCCCTCTATTTTGAATACCCGGCGCGGGTAAGACCAGGTGCGCGTGCGCATCTGCTTCACTGCGCACGCACCACCCCCTCGCCTTCCATCTAGACCAGCTTTCTGGTCTACTTCCTGTTTGCGCTCCACCGTGGAGCGCACCAGGAAGTTGGCGACCGTCTGTCCCGCGTCGGTGACGTCACGACGCCGGACGCGGCCGCGCCGTCATGACGCGGCCGCGCCCGGCACCGCCCCGTCAGAGGTCCACACTGGGAGGTTACCACAGCGCTTTCTGGCGCCCGCCTCCCAACAACACAGCAGCCAATCAGCACTGCGGCCTCAGGTTAGTTGTTACACACCTACCCACAGCTGTTGTCCATTATCTGACCACATATAAACCCTCCACACTCTGGCTTCAGTCTCATGCTGCTGACTGACCAGAGTTGACCTCCCATCCTCTACTCACAAACTATACTCAGGTAAATACTAGGTCTACTCCTTTGTAGCCAGATACTCTTACTTTGTCTTTCTAGCTTCTGATTATTCCCATTTTACTTTATTTTTACAGTGACACACTCGCTGACCCACTGTGTTTTATACAGGACTTGGGCTTTTAGCCCTAAACCCTGTATGTTGGACCTTGTATTCTGAGGGGGTTCTCAGCAGGTTTCCTATACCCCAGTGTATAGGTACACTCTGTTTTTACTGCATACACCCTTGATTCCCTGGATCCCACGCTCAGTGGCTTTTCCATATGATAAACAATTGAGCTTTGGCAGGACATGTGAGTACCTCATTGTGTTTTTTCCTCTTTTTGAGATAAATCTCCTCCAGCAATATAGATTTTCTCCAGTGCAAATATAATGTATTGATATATTGAGACTAATTATATGACCTTTCATCTATTCAGATGAGTTTCTAAGGATACAAATTGCCTTGACAAAGGACCACAGTCCGAAACATGTTGGCATCTTCCTTACCTTATGCACCAAGCAAGTTTATACCTCTGTCATAATGCTTTGTATGTTTCTGCTCTTTTGACATGTTATAAACTGTATCAACTGATTGTATCCTCAATTGCAAACATACCATGCCTTCTGAGCATTCCCTTGTTCACTGTGTACATTTTTGAATAAACGTTTACCTTCTCACATGCATACATCGTTTTAAAGTGTCTATCTTTACTCCAAGCATCCCCCAGGGGTACTGGCCTTTACCTTATGCACATTATGGCCTACTATTAAAACTGTTATACAATTCTGGGATGCGATAGACCATTTGTTGTCCCACCTACTTGCCCACCAAAACAATTTTTGTTGGTAGCATGAGTGTGATTTGAACTCATGACCTAAGTGCTGCTAGCTAAGAGTGCTAAAGTTTAAGCCACTGTGCCAAGTACAATTATACCCAGAATATAGAGAAGTACCATGATTACAGAATGAACATATATAAATAGAACTTAGATTATGAGTATGATTAGGCTTGCATAGTAGTTTAGTATGATTAAAGAATGAGCATAGATAATTAGAACTCTATAGTCTCCTAAAAAATAAATGTAACATGAAAAAGAAAATGTAACATATAACAGATATGTAACTGTAAGTAATAAATACATGTAACCTTACAGAATAGCAGATATTACTCTGTAACAATCATTCAGAACAGCATTCATTAGCAAAAGAAGAAAACAAACTATGCACTAATAGCTAAATACTGCAGTGCAGTTCCATATAGAAAACTTGTTGGCAATTGCCAATTATGTTAATGCGACTATGCCAAATTGGAATTTACTAATGCTCACTTACTCAATTTTCTGTTTGCGTTGTTCACCTAGTTGAGGTCTTAATTGGCTTAATTGGGAGTAACCAGATGTAGAGTGACTACATTTTCTCCTTATTCTTAGTGAACTAAGCCCAATAGGTTTTACTTTCTTCTATAAAACATAACTCATATATTTATTTTAAAAAACTCAAATCTCTTTGATTTTGGCCAAAATATATTCTGTTACATGTTTTTGGTAAAAAAAAATCCCAATAAGTGTATATTGATTAGTGTGCGTGAAAGTAGCATTTACAAACTATGGGATATATACTGGAATTTTTATGTATTTATTATTTTTTATACTAGTAATGGTGGTGATCAGTGACTTATAAAGGGACTGCGATAGTGCGGTGGCCAATCTGATGCTGGGGGAAACTAACTGCCACTGACATCACCAGTGACATTATTATAGTAATCAGTGCTAATAATATGCACTGCCACTGCACTAGACACTGGGCAGGAAGGGGTTAATACCTAGGGCAATTAAAGGGTTAAAGGGTTAAACGTGTGCCTAACAAGTGTTTATGTGTGCACTGTGCTGCTTTTACTGGGAATCTGTTTTTTTTCATTCCCTGCTTAGCAGGGAATGAACAAACAGCAAAATCCCTTTTCACTGTAAACAGCTCTGTGTTTTTTACACTCACAGAGCTGTGTTCAGGGAAGCTCAGAGCCGACCTTCTGTTGCCAGAGGGGATCGGCATGTGCTGTAACAAATCAGTGCAGTCTGATCAGTGCCCATCAGAGCAGCCTGATCAGTGCCCATCAGTGCATTCTGATCTGTGCCCATCAATGCAGTCTCACCAGTGCCCATCAGTGCAGCCTCAACAGTGCCCATCAGTGCAGCCTCACCAGTGCCCATCAATGCAGCCTCACCAGTTCCCATCCTGCAGCCTCACCAGTGCCCATCAATGCAGCCTCTCCAGTGCCCATCAATGCAACATCACCAGTGCCCAATAGCACAGACTCACCAGTGCCCATCAGCGCAGCCTCTCCAGTGCACGGGAATTAGAGCGAGGAGCACCGGGGACTTAATGCTGTCAACAGACACACAGAAGACAGCCATGAGGAGGACTAAGAGCCGGGATCTTTGTGTAGCCCCCCTATGGGGCAGGGTCCGTGGGTTTCTCTCTGGGTGGACCGCTCATTGCGGGGCCTCCAGTGCCCAAATGGCCAACTCGCCCCTTGGAAATTGACCATGGCGGGCCGTATCTGGCCCACAGGCCATAGTTTAAGGACCCCTGGTTATGAGGAATTGATCTCCTTGTGAGCAATCCTCATATCTTTTTGTGTTGGAGATGAGGTAGGGGGCCCAGTGAGATGGCACTTTATGCCATTTTACCACTTGCAGGTAGAGGGCACTGGACCAGGACCCTTACCCCCCTCTTTTATTTATTTTTTTCTTTCCTTTCCCTCCCCCACCATCCTTCCCTCCTCCTTCCCCACTACCCCATCACTGTGCTGAATGCCCCAAAACTGCAGACTGCACTCTCTTTATGAACCCACCCTTCCCCTCTATCCTATAATTTACTTCCCCTGCCACCCTGGCGAATCCCCTCTGTTCTATTCCTTTCTGTTTCTTTGCAAAAGAAAGATATACAAACGTGGTAGACATCGCAGTACATGGACCGTTAACTAAACTTTGTGGTACTTAACCACTTCAATACAGGGCATTTTCACCCCCTTGCTGCCCAGGCAAATTTTCAGCTTTCAGCGCTGTCACATTTTGAATGACAATTGCGCCGTCATGCAACACTGTACCCAAATAACATTTTTATAATTTTTTCACACAAATAGAGCTTTCTTTTAGTGGTATTTAACCACCTCTGCGGTTTTAATTTTTTGCAGCATTGCGGCAGACAGATCGGACACTTTTGACACTATTTTGGGACCATTGATATTTATACAGCGATCAGTGCTATAAATATGCACTGATTACAGTGTAAATGTCACTGGCAGGGAAGGAGTTAACACACACAGATCCACGTTCCTGCTCTGTCACCAGCAATTGCAGAAGTCCGGCGGCCGTCAGGGCGGCCACGCATGTGCATTGGCTTCCGAGTGACATGGCGGGCTTGCGCACCCCCTATGCCAGGAAGCTGAGAACGTAATATGACGCCTGCCCAGGATGGAAGACCCCACCTGCTGATGTCATATGACTATGGGCGGGTAGGGAAGTGGTTAAGATTGTTACTATTCTTGTGTCAATCAGTTTTCTTTCATGTTATGTACGCAAGATCTTTCTCATGCTCTTCCTAGAGAATGAGGTGTGTACTATATTTTATAGTTGAAGGTGATGCATTCCTTTCCTAAATAAAAAATTTAAAAAAAAAAAAGTGAGCAGACAGGTGTGTATTGCAGAAGTGCCATGCACTGTCTCTTTTGGAATAAAATGCCCCAATCTGTCTGCTTGCTGTTTTCTTTGGTGCTGTAAACTGAGCTACACATGCATAGCTTAACTTACAGTGCCGGGCCAGTCTCTGAGTGCTGGGATGATAGCCTCCTGGAGTGATTGAGCCCCCTGTCTTCTAATGAAGAGGCATGAAGACAGGCACTCAGAAGGAGATGCGGGCGCAGGACTGTTGAGCAGGTGAGTATTAGAAATAGAACTATAGGCAAAACTTTTTTTTTCATTTTGGATAGAGTGGGAAGGTCAGATTTTTTTTTTCACCATCTGCATCCCATTGTGAAGATTTCCCTTCACTTCCTGTCCCATAGCCAAATAGTAAGTGGGAGGAAATCCCTGCAAATTAACCACTTCAATACCGCCCGCCGTCATATGACGCCCACAAGGTGGATCTACCATCCTGGGTGGGCGTCATATGACGTCCTCGGATTCCCGGCTGCCTGGGGGGCGCGCGCGCGCTCGGGACCCGGTGCGAGTGCCCGGCGGCCGCGATGTCCGCCGGGCACCCGCGATTGCCCGTTAAAACAACGGGACCGGGCGGGAACGTGGAGCTGTGTGTGTAAACACACAGCTCCACGTCCTGTCAGTGCAGAGGAGACCGATCATGTGATCCCAGTACAGAGGATCACATGATCGGTCTCCTCCCCTTAAGTCCCCTCCCCCTACAGTTAGAATCACGTCTATTAGGGAACACATTAACCCCTGCAGCGCCCTCTAGTGTTAACCCCTTCCCTGCCAGTCACATTTACACAGTAATCACTGCAATTTTATAGCAACGATCGCTGTGTAAATGTGAATGGTTCCAAAAATGTGTCAAAAGTGTCCGAAGTGTCCGCCGCAATGTCGCAGTCACGAAAAAAAAAATCGCAGATCCCCGCCATTACTAGTAAAAAAAAAAAAAAAAAATTCAATAAATCTATCCCCTATTTTGTAGACGCTATAACTTTTGCGCAAACCGATCAATATACGCTTATTGGATTTTTTTTTAACAAAAATATGTAGAAGAATACGTATCGGCCTAAACTGAGGAAAAAAATAGTTTTTTTTAAAAAAAATGGGATATTTATTATAGCAAAAAGTAAAAAATATTGTGTTTTTTTTCAAAATTGTCGCTCTTCTTTTGTTCATAGCGCAAAAAATAAAAACCGCAGGGGCGATCAAATACCACCAAAAGAAAGCTCTATTTGTGGGAAAAAAAGGACGTCAATTTTGTTTGGGTGTAACGTCGCACGACCGCGCAATTGTTAGTTAAAGCGATGCAGTGCCGAATCGCAAAAAGTGCTCTGGTAAGGAAGGGTGTTTAAAAGCCCTGTATTGAAGCGGTTAAGGAAATTCCTTGGGGACCCCCAGGTAACCAGAACTAGTGCCCCCATTGGAAGATTTCCCTCTATTACTTATCTGGGGACAACCCAAAATTTGGGGTTTTCTTTTACTTTCACTTTCAATGTGAAAGAAGAAGACCCCGGAGCTGTCTAATAAACTACTTTAAAAACCTGTGTAGTGTGGGTTTTTTTTATTGACACTTTTTCCCTCAGGTGAATGGGTAGGGGTACCATGTACCCCATACTCAATCACATAGGGTGGGGGCCGGGATCTGGGGGCCCCCTTATTAAAGGGGGCTCCCGGATTCCGATAAGCCCCCTGCCCGCAGACCCCAACAACTAACGGCCAGGGTTGTCGGGAAGAGGACCTTGTCCTCATTAACATGGGGACAAGGTGCTTTGGGGTGGGGGGGGCCGCAGGGCTTCCCTTCCCCAAAGTACCCCCCCATGTTGTGGGAACGCGGCCTGGTACGGTTCAGGAGGGGGGCCCTCGCTCGTCCCCACCCCCTTTCCTGACCGGCTGGGCTGCGTGCTCGGATAAGAGTCTGGTATGGACTTTGGCGGGACCCCCAAACCCATACCAGGCGACGCGGCTAGCAATCGATTGTCCGCCGGAAAAGTCAGTTCGTGTGTGGACGTGTGTGGGCAAGTGTTTGGAAAGTCCGGCGGACCTCCGCTGGAAAGTCCGGATGATTGTCCACCAGACTAAGCATAAGACTTAGTAAATTACAATCTATTATATTAATGTTTTTGGTTTAAATTTTTTTAGCTGATGGGCATATTTTATTTTAAAAAACTATTTTTATTTTCAGCCATGGATCTATTCGTTTTTTTTTTATTTGTAGCCTTTCATTGTTGATTATGATGCCCATTAATGATTGTTATTGCATAGTACATTGAGTACTTTATTTTATTATGTGTTTTAATTTGTGATCTTGTAAATGTAATAAAATGCCAGTGTGTAGGAGCCCATAGAAAAAGAATATGTGAAACCCTGATGGTTGCTCTGACGTACGGCACCCCTTTTTTGTCAGACTAAGATTCATAAATGAACCCCCAGGGTTACAATCAGGAAAGGAACTTGCATCTGTCGCCTGACCATCTCTGTATTTTCTCTTCACCTGTTGGGTAACGAGCTGCTGTTGCCATGGAAACCACCCTGGTATTATTACCATTACAAAGCTAAGTGGAAGGAATTTGAACAAAAGCCTTATTTACCTTAAACTATAGAATGTTTATGCGAGCAGTGATTGTTTAATGTTTTGTCGACAAACAAATGACTTGTTCGATGCATAGTATGGTATGTATTATGACTGTCACTGACTGTTCAGTCAGTGAACTTTATTTTTATTCCTGCACCAGAATATATTTGAATAACTTGTATGTATTATAATGTATTCCAATATATTGTCCAGCTGTTTTAAGCAGACTGCATGGGGCTTTTACGCAATTTTAAATGTCACAAAAAATATGGATAGATAGATAGATAGATAGATAGATAAATAGATAGATAGATAGATAGATACATAGATAGCTACATAGATAGCTACATAGATAGATAGATAGAGTACAGTGGGTATAGAAAATAATCACCCACCTTTAAATTAATCACATGTTGCTGGACAGATACCGTTTTTGTTTTATCCAGCTGTATTTACTAGTGCAGCTTATAACATACAAGTGAAAGATATAATACCAACATCAAAAATCGAAAACAGAATCACTGAGTTGGAAAAACTTGGATAGAAGAAAGAATGGATGGGGCAAAATACCATCAAATACTTGAAGAAAATCTGCTGCCCTCTGCCAGAAAGGCAACAATGGCAAAAAGTTTAACCTTCCAACATGACAATGACCCAAAGCACATGGCAAAAATGGCCACACAGTGGTTGAAGGAGAAAAGGGTGAATGCACTCGCATGGCCTAGTCAGAGCCCAGACTTAAAGGGGTTGTAAAGGTTTGTTTTTTTTATTTTCTACATAGGTTCCTTTAATCTAGTGCATTGTTGGTTCACTTAAATTTTCCTTTGATTTCCCTTCTAAATGTTTTTTTTTCTTTGTCTGCATTTCTCACTTCCTGTTTCTCCTCAGTAAACTTCACACCATCATCCGAGCAGTGTTTAGCTTACTGAGGAGGAATAGGAAGTGAGAAATTCAGACAAAGAAAACAAAGAAAAAAAACATTTAGAAGGGAAATCGAAGGAAAAGGTAAGTGAAACAACAATGAAACAACAATGAACAGCTTAAAGGAACCTATTTAGAAGAAAAAAAAAAAAAAAACTTAAAATCTTTTCATAAAGACTGCAGTCCACAAATGGTCACCATCAACTTGAACTGAACTTGAGCAGTTCTGCAAAGAAGAGTGTGCAAATATAAGTCCAGATGTACAAAGTTAGTAGAGACATATCCCAACAGACTAAAGGCTGTAATTAAAGCAAAAGGTGGTTCAACAAAATACTGACATAATGTGAATATTTTAAATGGAGGTGATTCTTTTTTATACCCACTGTAGATAGATTATGGAAAGGAGTCAATGTATTTTAAAAGTTGGGACAGGAAAAATCGAAAGTAGAGGGCTCTTCTCTCTCTCTGCAACACAATTGAGAGCCATTCCAAATCAATTCATCAAAATCAAAAAGACATAAACAAGAACACATAGGTGTTGCTGTTTATTCCGCAATCAGCCTAGACCGCAGGGGTCTCAAACTGGTGGCCCTCCAGCTGTTGCAGGACTACAAGTCCCATGAGGCATTGCAAGGCTGACAGTTACAAGCATGACTCCCACAGGCAAAGGCATGATGGGACTTGTAGTTTCGCAACAGCTGGCGGGCCGCCAGTTAGAGACCCCTTGGCCTAGAGCAATGCCTGAGGGTGGTTTGATCATGCCCACATAACCAGA
Source organism: Lithobates sylvaticus (assembly GCA_028564925.1). Lineage (NCBI taxonomy): Eukaryota > Metazoa > Chordata > Amphibia > Anura > Ranidae > Lithobates > Lithobates sylvaticus. The sequence continues at coordinate 223,494,430 of CM053031.1, read as the reverse complement.
CACTCTTGTGAATTTATAGGCAATTTAAAACCTTATATGTTTTTAAAATAATATGAATGTGTTGTTACCATATAGATTAATAAGGGGTAGCACTGTCTCAATTGTATTCAGTCTTTGCCCCCTTGCAGAAAAAGAAATGTCTTTATGGCACAAGTAGTACATTGCAATTGTTATTTTGAAAAAGCCTATATACAGCAAAAATTGTGGAAAAAACACATAGTTTTCATATTAATTATATGTAGAGCAGGCAGTGCCGATCCTGACCTCCCTGGGGCCCTAAGCAAAATTCTGCTATGGGGCCCTCTACTTGACCCGTGATGCCGTGAGCTATGTAAACTATTTGCCATTGCCACACAGTCACACCTGACACTTCAGTGCTCCCAAAACAATCCTCCCTCCTTTAAACAAAACAGTCAAAGAATAAGTACAACAATATAGAACAGAATGAGGTCCCCAGAGAGCCCCCCTTACATCAGGGTCCTCAGAGAGCCCCTCCTTACACCAAGGTCCCCAGAGAGCCCCCCTTACACAAGGGTCCCTAGACAGCCCCCCTTAAATCAGTGTCCTCGGAGAGTCTCCCCCTACATCAGGGTCCCCAGAGAGTCTGCCCCTACATTAGGGTCCCCAGAGATCCCCCCCTTACATCAGGGTCCCCAGAGATCCCCCCCTTACATCAGGGTCCCCAGAGAACCTCCCCCTACATTAGGGTCCCCAGAGAGCCCCCCTTACATCAGGGTCCCTAGAGAGCCTCCCCCTACATTAGGGTCCCCAGAGAGCCTCCCCTTACATTAGGGTCCCCAGAGAGCCTCCCCTTACATCAGGGTCCACAGAGAGCCCCTCCTTACATCAGGGTCCCCAGAGAGCCCCCCCTTACATCAGGGTCCCCAGAGAGCCTCCCCTACATTAGGGTCCCCAGAGAGCCCCCCCTTACATCAGGGTCCCCAGAGAGCCTCCCCCTACATTAGGTTTCCCAGAGAGCCTCCCCTTACATCAGAGTCCCCAGAGAGCCCCCCTTACATCAGGGTCCCCAGAAAGCCCCTCCTTACATCAGGGTCCCCAGAGATCCCCCTTACATCAGTGTCCTCAGAGAGCCCCCCTTACATCAGTGTCCTCAGAGAGCCCCTTCTTACATCAGGGTCCCCAGTGAGCCTCCCTACTTACATCAGGGTCCCCAGAGGGTATCATCCTACATCAGGGTCACCAGAGAGGCTCCCCTTACATCAGGGTCCTCAGAGAGCCTCCACTTTCACCAGGGTCCCCAGAGAGCCTCCCCTTACACAAGGCTCCCCAGAGAGCCCCTCCTTACATCAGGGTCCTCAGAGAGCCCCTTCTTACATCAGGGTCCCCAGAGAACCCCCCTTACACCAGGATCCCCAGAGACCCCCCCCCCTTACTCCAGGGTCCCAAGAGAGCCTCCCCTTACATTAGTGTCCCAAGAGAGCCTTCCCTCTTAAATTAGTATCCCCAGAGAGCCCCTCCTTACACAGGGTCCCCAGAGAGCCCCCCTCTGACATTAGTGTCCTCAGGGGGCCCCCTCTTACATCAGTGTCCCCAGAGGGCCCCGTCTTTACATCAGTGTCCCCAGAGGGCCCCGTCCTTACATCAGTGTCCCCAGAGGGCCCCGTCCTTACATCAGTGTCCCCAGAGGGCCCCGTCCTTACATCAGTGTCCCCAGAGGGCCCCGTCCTTACATTAGTGTCCCCAGAGAACCCCCCTTTTACATTAGTGTCCCCAGAGGCCCCCTTCCTTACATTAGTGTCCCCAGAAAGCCACCCTCTTACATTTGGGCCCCCAAACAGCTGACTCCCCCCCTTGCAGAGGTTCCCCTGTACCTGGCTGGTGGAGGTGGGAGGCGGCGATCGGCAGCTATATGGTGTCCACAGGCAGGGGGATCTCCCTGGGGCTAGTAGTTCTATCTCCGAATGTATACAGTGGAGAGGGGAGGGGCCTCTGACCTGGGCATCAGCAACAGTGTTTAAGCAGAATGAAAGTGAAACTGATACCTGCCTGGGTCAGAGTCCCCTCCCTTCTCCTCTCCACTGTATATACTGAGAGTACTACAAACCCCAGGGAGATCCCGCCGCCCACTCAGGCACCATAGAGCTGCAGATCGCCGCCTTCCACCTCCTCCCACCCCTCCTCACTGCACTCTAAACGGCCAGCCAGAGGTGCAGGGGGGATGCTGGGTCTTGGGGGCCCCCCCACAGCGGTGGAGCCCTAAGCAGCTTGCATAGTGTGCCTATAGGGCCGATCGGCTCTGAGAGCAGGGCATGGCAGGGGTGTGTCATTTGCCTACATACTTAGTACGAGGTATGGTGTCATTGAGGATGAGAGAGCGAGCAATAGCAGGAAGCAGGAGACACAGACATCTGGCAAACCCAGAAGTGATATATGTTGAATATTCTACCAGCTCTTCAAGCCTTGCAAAAAACAAATTGGCTGAAACAAAGGTGGTGCTATTAAATATTTTAACTGCGTTTTTATTGTTTATTTTTTTTTCCTATCCAAAGACAGTGCCTCTTCAACCCTTTTGCAGCCAGAGTCATTTTAATTTTGTGCACACATGAATAAATGCATTTTATATGGTTATGGATAAAGCTACAGACTTTGTACAAAACATTCTATGCACATGCCCAGTTCCTTTATTATCGTATTTGAACGACTAAATACACTTTTAATATATATCAGAACTTCTTTAGTACTAAGCTAATCAGTATTAATCAGGCAAGTCTGGAAATAGAAATGTTTACTTTTTTCAATTCCCCTGCTGTCCTGTATGGTTTTCCTTTGAGATTGTCTACCATTCTACTATTTTTACTGAATTGCCTGATAAAATTATCTACAGAAATCAACAAACACTAGAGTTGTCATTGTAAAGGAGCCAAATTGGGATCTCACCTTTACAGTGCCTTGAAAAAGTATTAATACCCCTTGAAATTTTTCACATTGTGTCATGTTACAAACAAAAACATAATTGTATTTTATTGGGATTTTATGCGATAGACCAACACAAAGTGGCACATAATCGTGAAGTGGAAGGAAAATGATGAATGGCTTTCAGATTTTTTTACGAATAAATATCTGAAAAGTGTGGAGTGCATTTGTATTCATTCCCCCGAGTCAATACTTTGTAGAACTACCTTTTGTTGCAATTACAGCTGCAAGCGTTTTTGGGGATGTCTCTACCAGCTTCGCAGCTACTGCCCATTCTTCTTTGCACAATAGCTCAAGCTCTGTCAGATTGGATGGAGAGCATCTGTGAACACCAATTTTCAAGTCTTGCCACAGATTCTCAATTGGATTTAGGTCTGGTCTTTGACTAGGCCATTATAACACATGACTATGCTTTTATCTAAATCATTCAATTGCAGCTCTGGCTGTGTGTTTATGGTTGTTGTCCTGCTGGAAGGTAAACCTCCGCCCCAGTCTCAAGTCTTTTGCAGACTCTAACAGGTTTTCTTCTAAGATTGCCCTGTATTTGGCTCCATCCATCTTCCCATCAACTTTGACAAACTTCCCTGTCCTTGCTGAAGAAAAGCTCCACATGATGCTGCCACCACCATGTTTCAGGGTGACGTGTGTTTATTGCCACACATATCATTTTGCTTTTAGGCTAAAAAAGTCCATCTGTTTGTTGTGTCCCCCACATGATTTCTCGCAAACTTTAAACAGGACTTCTTATGGCTTTCTTTCAACAATGGCTTTCTTCTTGCCACTCTTCCATAAAGACCAGATTTGTGGAGTGCAGGACTAATAGTTGTCCTGTAGACAGATTCTCCTACCTGAGCTGTTGATCTCTGCAGCTCCTCCAGAGTTACCATGTGCCACTTGGCTGCTTCTCTAATAAATGCTCTCCTTGCCCGGCCTGTCAATTTAGGTGGATGGCCATGTCTTGGTAGGTTTGCAGTTGTAACATAATCAGATGATGGAGTGAACAGTGCTCCGTGAGACGTTCAAAGCTTGGGAATTTTTTTTATAACCTATCCCTGCTTTAAACTTCTCCACAACTTTATCCTCAAGCTGTCTGGTGTGTTCTTTGGCCTTCTTAACGCTGTTTGTTCACTTAGTTTCTCTAAAAAAACTCTGAGGGCTTCACAGAACAGCTTTAGTTATACTGAGATACACAGGTAGACTTTATTTACTAATTAGGTGACTTCTGAAAGTAATTGGATCAACATAATTTTAGTTAGGAGTATCCGAGTAAAGAGGGCTGAATAGAAATGCACGCCACACTTTTCACATATTTATTTGGAAGAAATTTTGAAAAACATTTTCCTTCCTCTTCACAATTATGTGCCACTTTGTGTTGGTCTATCACATAAAATCCCCAAAAAATACATATACGTTTTTGGTTGTAACATGACAAATTGTGGAAAATGTCAAGGGGTATAAATACTTTTTCAAGGCACTGTATATATTTGTTACATGTCCCTATGCACATAGCATAACTTTAAAATTGCAGCTTAAATCCTTGGTACTTCTCTTTGTTTATGAGGGGGCTGGACAGCTGTGTTTGCCATAATTAACCCTGTCTGTACTATGCAGGCAGATCTTCATTATGAACTGCAACTAGATTTGAACAATGTCTGTCCTAAGAAAGGGTTAGAGGCTAGGCTTTTATTTAAATGAGGACAGACTTGGGACAGGCTCACTCTAGCAGTCAGCCATGACTCCTCCTCCTGAGAAACATCTAAAAGGGAAGAAATATATATATATTTTAATGAGGCATGTTGTTTAATTGGGAACACATAACAAACATATAGTGGGGTTTTCTCAAATATGAGTGCAAAATATTGAAATACGCTTTAATCGCTTCAGCCCTGGAAGATTTGGCTGCTCAATGACCAGGCCATTTTTTGCGATTCGGCACTGCGTCGCTTTAACTGACAATTGCGTGGTCGTGCGACGCTGTACCCAAACAAAATTGACATCCTTTTTTCCCACAAATTGAGCTTTCTTTTGGTGGTATTTGATTGCTTCTGCGGTTTACATTTTTTGCACTATAAACAAAAGAAGAGCGACAGTTTTGAAAAAAAACACAATAGGGTTTATCTACTAAAGCTGGAGAGTGCAAAATCAGGCTCACTTCTGCACAGAAACCAGCTTCCAGGTTTTATTACCAAACCCTAACTGAACCAGCTGAGGTTAGAAGCTGATTGGCTACCATGCTCAGCTGCACCAGATTCTGAGTGCTCCGGCTTTAGTAAATCTACCCCAATATCTTTTACTTTTTGCTATAGTAAATAGCCCACATTTTTTATCAAAAAAAATATTTTTTTCCAAGTTTTGGCCCCTAGTGGCCAAAAGGCAAAGCGACGTAAGATAAGGTTGTTTCACCCAGCCGTGCCATTCTGCTGCGGTAAAACTGCGACGGCTGGTTGGCAAGCAGTTAAACATGTCCTCAGTTAGTGCTCAATTTTCTGAACGTAGCATAACCAGGCAAAGTTCAGGAGTCAGAGGTCCTCAAAATGGGCAAATACTCAATTTCCTGAAAATAGCATGACCAGGCAAGGTTCTAAAAATTGGGGGTCGCTTCTGAAAAGATGAATGGCTAAAGTCCCCCCTTGCGGCAGCAGCAACATTAAAGTATATTACAGAAAAATACCCCTGACCCTGTCAGAAATCCAGTGTTTTGTAAATGTGCACTGAACTGATATCTCAAACACAATATTATCAGCCTTCCAAGTTTTCTTCTGTGAACAACAGAACACCTCCTGTTTTGTTTTATTAGCATATCTCCGGCCCTGTGCTCTGTTTTGGATCTGGTGGTGTATGTGGTATGCCTCTCTCTTTCCCCCTCTGAATGGCCTGCTTGCTGGCAGTGAGGCATTTGGTCGGTTCTGGTCTGGCCGCGCTGCGCCGCACATCCGTTCACCTTCTATCGACCGGATGTGCAGCGATTGATGGGGAATGGGTCATCCCCTTCCCCGCCTCTGCTGCTGGTGCATTGGCTGATTCGCGCTGCTTCCACAATGCTTTTCGGCACATGCGCTGTAGCCGTCGGTCGGGCTGGCTTTGCGTGGCGCCTCCCTGAGTGACACGCCCCCGGCCGGGACTTTTATAGGTATCATATATCATTACCCCTCTGCCGTAGTAGCAGTGCTGATTGATGCACTGGGATCTGTACCGACGCCATGTACTCTGGGTTTACAATACTTGAGGAGGTAACCATTTCTGTGTTGTAGCGTACTACTATTGTAGCTCTCTTCGTTTTTTGATACCTATTGCAAACCTGACTAAGCTTTGTGGGCTACTTGCCTGTGCTTTATTTCAGACGCCAGCCTCTGTGAATTTTCAGTCCTATGTACGCAACAAAAATGGACTGTTTCACTACACACATGCTGCTAATTACCACTATATCTGATTACCTCCATACACACGGTCGGATTTTACGATGGATTCTGTCCTATCAGACAATGTTGTCGGAAATTCCGACCGTGTGTAGGCACCATCGGACAGTTTCCATCGGATTGTCCGACGGACAAAGTCCTATCTCCTGCTGGATAGATTTTTTGACAACAAAGTCCGATCACACCAAATCCGATCGTGTGTAGCGAATTCCGACGGACAAAGTGCTACGCATTCTCAGATCACATTACAAGACCAAAGCTATTGGCTACTAGCCTCTACGTAGTCCCGTCGTAGGCAACAAACGTCACCACGTTCAGAATGATCGGATTTTCCGACAACTTTGTCCGACCGTGTGTACGCAAAACCAACATCGGACAAAGTATGACGGACATGATCCGATGGACCTGGTCCTCGGATAATCCGAGCGTGTGTATGGGGCTTAAGAGTCTATGTTTGGCAACGGTTTATATCCCTGGATATTTAAAAGTGTATCTAATTGCTTACCAGCAGCACAGCATTGTTTATCCCTGCTACTGAAAAGTATTTGGTAAGAAAAACATTTCCACTATAATTTATTACAATTTTTTATTATTTTTTATTTTTATTTATCTTTTTTTTTAGGATTACTTAATCAACAACTAAAATATTTTAATTCTATTTTGGTTACTATATCTAAATGTTTACATATATTATATACGTCTTTTGGCCTTTTTTGCTGTTCTATATATACATGTACATGTATATATATATGTGTCCCAACCAGGCGACTTTGCTTCTTGTCCTCGCCGGTCCTTCTTTTTGGAGGGGTGATTGAGTGGAGGGGCTCACCCGCTGTCACTATCCATTTGGAGTACATTTTGTGGGGGATTTTTTCATACATCTATGTAAATTGTATTTATTAAAGTGTTTTATGTGATGTATTTTTATGTTTATAATTTGGTAATTTATGCGATTTCTTTATATATATTCTATTAGAATCAAATTCTCCTGAAGAAGCGTTTTTTGACGCGCAACATGTCGAGCTAATGACTGAATTATTTACGCCCGGATTCACACCTCTGACCCAATTTCTTCACAATATCCACACCTTTATCTGGAGATCGTACCTCTAAAACTCAATTTTGGCCTTTGTTTGTGGATGTGGTTTTGTATTGTGTTATTATTATCTTATGCTGTCAGAATTGTTGTATAAGGGTAATTATGTTTTTTATATATCTGACTAATAAATTTAACTATTTTTAGACCAGCTATCCATGTGCCTTTAAAAGTCCAATCAACTAGTGTTTTGTAGTCTTTAGACGCTTGTTTATGTAGATTTACCATGATTCTCCTGCAGAGATCCAGTATAGTAAGTGAGCATTTTCACCCTAGGACAGGAAGTGTGTTATTAGCAGAATCACCAGGTGAAGATAAAGGAAAAAAGCCAAATAAAAATAAAATCAATGTAGTTATCACAGCTAAAGACTGCTAAACTACAATATACTGTATAACATTTTTGTTTTTGGGTAAGAAATTAGTGCTCACAATTGGGTATAAAGATTATCACATTGGACCTTTGCAAATGATTGCCTTTTAGAAAAAAAGTATGAACGTTTCTCTACATGGGTCATTGGTGGAATCAGCTTTGGAAGCTCTTATTTCTAGATCAGTGGGAGAAGCCTGACTACCATGTTTAGCCAGAAGCTGAATGTAATTAAAAGGCTTGATGGGAAACTATGGAGCACTTTCTCCTACAGTAATTGTATCAAGAACAAATCTGCAGCGAAGACAAACCACCAGCTTCTTCTGTAACATGCTGGCATCCATCCAAAATTGACATATCTGTTTTGGATCGATTCGGCCTTTGAAATATAGAAAGTTTGCAATCATAAAATAATTTGCTTTCCTTAAAACATTATTAAATAGAATGTGCATTTCTATTTCTGTTGCCTATTTAGTAACAGTATTCAGTAATAAATATCACAAAATGCTTCTGCCACTTTAGGGAAACATCCATTACTTGAGGGTAAGATATTCTTGATGTTTTAATTGTGTCTTTTTGTAACCAGCTATTTAAAAATAAACAGACAAAACGAATGAGATTCCTATCTGCAATTTTACATAAAAATAGAAAAACCATCTGCGCTATCAATATTCTGCTTTTTGATTTGAGCCCAGCCATTTTTCAATGTTTAATCTCCATGGAAAATGTCCAGGAAAAAAAAAAGTATACGGACTAGTTTCATCCTTTTTTCACACGTACAGTGGCTGGGAAAAGTGTCATTCTCAGATTTATGAGCTGCTAAAATTGCATTTGTTAGATTTCAAATGTCACATTTCCCCCACTATAAGAAAACAATTAACATTTAGAACAGCACGGAAAATTGTTTTTGGAAAACTGCAATTTGCCGTAACACTATGAAGCCAATGGCTCAGTATGTTTACCATTTAACGTTGCCCTTATAGTTGACTAATTATGTTGTAAAAGGCAGGAAATTATATACAAATTATTTATTTTTATTTTTAAACCATATTTTCTCTTGGCATTGTGAAGTATGGCAAAAAAATAATCAACTTTGTAAAGCATAGCCAATACTTATGTTGTCCTGTATTACTTGAACTTCACTGTCCAAACTGCATTCACAGACTGTTGACAATAGAATGTTGGCATACATGCAATGCAGTCATTTATTGTGCCCAAAGAACTGATGTGGGTATGAAGAACATTTTAACTTTGAATTCATCATTATCTGATAACATGAGAAGTACACTTGTTGGATTAAATAATAAAAAAATAATCTTGAGAAACTGGCTGAAAATGATGTAGTGGTTTTGTACATATTTTATTTCTCTATTCAATATGGCAATGACAAAAAAATGCATTTTAAATGTCGTCTGGTAAATATGAGATATTGCATACTCATATGGTATAATCATATTTCAGTTTCCTATTTCTATTTCAAATCTGTACTCCATATTTGTATTCATACTTCATATTCTCATTTTAACCAACACATGGAGTTTTAGACTAGGTGAGTAGCAGAAATGACTCCTCTCCTCTTTTCCCCTCAGTTCCTTATGGCTCCAACCAAAGTTCTATTCAGAAACACCTGAAAGCAGCTTCCTCAGAAATCTTTTGTATACATTCCTCTATTATGCAAATATTAACTCCCAACAGCACCCATGTGTTACAATTCTTTAGTCTAGGGGGTTGCCAAACTACAGACCCTGGGCCAAATTTGGCAAATGGAGTCATTGGCCTCTCACAAAGGTGTCAGATGGATCTTCAGCCTATGGTCTTCGTTTATCCCCAACATCCACCCCCCCCCCCCCACTTCAGTCTCCAGAGAAGTTTGCTGCTTCAGTCTCTACCAGTGGTCTAACAACCAATCATGTGCTTGCATTTACTGGAAAATGGCAATTCCTCTGTCCAGACCTGCTCCGCCTCTACCTGCTGCTACAGCCACACTTTTGGGCCCTGTAGCCTTCCAGCCATGCTATAAGTGTGGTAGGCAAAGGGTGAACTTTGATGGGGACTCTAATATAAGGAAGAACTGATGTAAGGGATACTCTGACTGTACTTACTGTTCTTACTGTACAGTAAGAAGGGACTCTAATGTAAGGGAGACCATGCTGTAAAGGGGACTTTGATGTATGTGGGACTCTGATGAGGAACTCTGGTGTAAAGGGGGACTTTGACGCAAGGGGGACTCTAATGGGAACACTGATGTAATGGGGGACTCTGATGGGAAACCTGATGTAAGGGTGACTTTCATTAGGGACTTTGATGGAAAGGGTCTCTGATGGGGACCCTGATGTAAGGGGAGACTCTGATGGGCTGACGTTTTTTGGAATTTGTTTGCATTATTTTGCAGTTCTTCTATTTTAGTTATTTTGCTGTTGTTCTGAATCAGTTTCACATAACAGCTCAAAGTAAAACCTAATTTTTCAATTACAGTTTATTCCTTCATTATGATTTGAAAAGTTTGGAGACCCCTGCTTTAGAGAAACCGAATGGTTTTGCTACTGCGAAGGAGAGTGTAGGGGAAGCAGGGTCCTGCAGACATACCCAGTGGAAGAAGGGAAGAATAGGCAAGGCCATGGGAAAGCTAAAACAATCTGCAATTCAGTGTCATTATTAGTCAATTTCAGTCTTTAGGCATTTTTTTTCAAAAGGAGGGGCCAGCTTTGGCAACATTTGTATACCATACCTCTCAACAAAAGCTAACCAAAAACAATATGTTTAATTTCCACATTAGCTGCCACTATTACTTATGTAGTTAGCAAAGAATATAAAAGTGTTGCTAATATTTGCGAAATGCTTAAAAAATGCATGTCAGAAGTAAAACACTATGCATACTGGCCTTTTCTACATGAGCATGGACACCGCTGGCAATTAGTCCCACATCCCACACACACACATACTGGGTTGGACCCTGCGTGCTTACACCAGTTGCATATGTTGAATTTAAGGTCAGTTCACTTTTGTAAGTAAAGCTAAATATAACACCAAATGTTCTCATTATGTTTCATTACCATAGTTACATAGTTAGTCAGGTTTAAAAAAGACACCAGCCCATATATTTCAATCAACAATCAATCCCCCCCCAAAAAAAAAAAATTGCACAAATTGAAAACTTCCATATACACTATCCTATGCCTATAGTTGATCCATAGGAATGCAAAAATACACACTAAAGCATGGTCTAAATCAATCCAGTGGGAGAAAAATATTTCTTCCTGGCCCCTCAGTAGGCAATCAGATATTCCCTGGATCAACTACACCTGGCGTTAGTACCTATAAAAATATACCAGTATGAGTCCTCAATTTACAGAATAGAAGTACAAAGCTAAAGTGGTAGACAGAAACATATAAAAAAAAAATAAGACCTACAGTCGGCCACGCTTGAATCACCCAAAAGTAAACAAAGTGCAAAACCATGACACAGGCAGCATTAAGCATTAACTGAGAAATGACTACAATAGCAAACGGTAAAGATACACTCTGACCACCATTCCATCACCATGAATTTACATTAATGTTACAATTTTTAAGATGAAAGAAAAAAAATATGGGGTGGGGGTGAGGGGGGAGTAGAACCCAAATTGAGAATGACGGGGGAGAGGAGTTTTATTGGGGGGGGGGGATTTGTGCTGGAAGGGTGATTTGGGGGTGGATATAATGATGTGATGATGTATACTAGGAATGAGATTTGGTGGAGATTTAAGCTGGGAGGGGTGATTGAGATGCAGAGAATTTGGGGAGTATTGCTTGTGGGGGGACTTGCCTCTCTTGACCCCTGCATTGTGCGTTACACACCCCTTACTCCTGCAACTCTTTTAGTTTTGTACACCAGACTCCTACTCTCCATTACTTACTCCTGACCCCTGCTCTCTGTGTGTTATATACTGCAAACCCAGCACTGACTGCAGCATATATACTATATTGTACATTACATACTTCTCACCAAAGTGTTCATTGTCTCAACAGTTGCTGGTAGCTAAGCATTCCCTATTACTGAAGTTAGGCTCTTTACCCACTTGAGCTCCAGAAGATTTTACCCCCTTCACGACCAGGCCAGTTCTTCTATTCGGCACTGCGCTACTTTAACTGGTAATTTCGCAGTCATGCAACATTGTACCTAAACTAAATTTATGTATTTTTTTCACACAAATAGTTTTGCTTTGGTGTAATTGTAATTGTAATTCTTTTTGGTAATGAAAAAAGACTGACATTTAAAAAAATATATATATATATTTTTTTGCTTTATGCCATAAAACATATCCAATAAAAAAAAATGTAATTTCTTCATAAATGTATTCTGCTACACGTATTGTTAAAAAAACACAATAAGTGTTTACTGATTAGTTTGCATGAAAGTTATAGCGCCTACAATCTATGGTTTGTAGTGGCTTATAATGGGAGTGTGGCTGTCAATCTGACGCTAACTGACACTGGGGGTAACTGACTAACTGCCACTGACATCACCAGTGACACTAATACAGTGATCAGTGATAATACTATATACTGTCACTGTACTAATGACACTGGCTGGGAAGGGGTTAACATCTAGGGCGAACAAGGGGTTAAATGTGTGCCTAACTATGTGTAATGTGTGTATGGTGTGCTGATTTTTACTACAGAGCTCTCAGTTTCTCTCAGAAGAGATCGCTCCCACGGTCCAGAGCTCTGTATTGTTTACAAACACAGAGCTCTGGGCTGTGATTGCACACAGCCAATCAGCAGGTTTCGGTCATGAATCATTGGCCCGGGGAACGCACATGCGTCGCCCCTAAACCCGGAGGTAGGCAGCAACATAGGGGTACGTTGCTATGCCTACAGCTGCCGCTGACACACAGTACATTACGGGTGTCTGGTCGGCAAGTGGTTAAGGTAGGTTCAGACAAAGTGTTAGCTCTCTGCCTATTTTAAGTGCTAAAAAAGCATATTTAATGGCAGTGTTTCATTTTTTTTAATTATTATGCTGAGGTTTTAATGTGTCTGTGAGACTCTGACTTGTGACACAGCAATCAAAGCATATTTTGTAGGTCCAATGAGACCCAGATTTTATATGCCAGTGTGTACAGTGGGTGAATTAAATTTGTTATAATTCCCAGGTTGTGTTTATTTGTTGTTCCCAATCAGAACATTAAGCCACACCCAATATTTAGCCACACCCACTTTTTTTCTGTGCCGCAGGTCAACCTCTCCCTAAAGTGTCCCTCATTCTCAGTTTTAAAGGTTGGGAAGTACACTGTAAGTATGTGGATAAAACACAAATCCAGTACTGTTAGCATTAAGGATTGCAGACACTGTTCCTGTACCCCCTGTAGCATTTTCCATCATGAACAATTGATGTCAGACTCACAGAATGGGACTTCAGAATTGTTGTCACTAGTCATAGACCCCATTTGCAGACTGTGCAGTAAGGTGAATCTGTTTAGCTGTCTTAGCATGTTCATTGTTTATGGTCATCCCAGCCAGTGCTAACATTTACCCTGTATGCCTAAGACCCGTTTCACATGGGGTAGACTCCATTTTATTCAGCATGGGATCCGTCCACGGATCCCCTGCTGATCGGAGCAGAGCGGGTGGAAAGACATGTCTATGTCCGCTCAGTTTATGCAGAGCGAACACTGACAGAGGCCACTCTGCTCTATGAGGGTTAAACAGACTCTGCTTTCCGTTTACAGTCGTCTGCCCTCTGATCCAATCTGCCTAGATGGAGGAGGATGGATCCCCTTCCATTTTTTTTTTTTTTTTTAAGTGGACCAGATAGGATTAGATGTAGGCAAGTGTAAATGGACAAAAGTCTGTTCACATAAGCACATGTACATAGGAGTTAATAGACTGTCCAATCAGGTCTGCCTGAAAAATTGAAAGTCGGAAATGATCAGACTCTTTGTGTTAAAGGAGCCTAATGCAGTCTTCCTCAGCCCGTAAAAAAGCCTGTTTAAAAGCTGTTTGTAGTGCTGAAAAAAAGGTTTTAATGACGTATTTGTTGGAAGAACAATAACGTGTAATGTAAAGTTGCTTTAAAATGTGAACTATCTATATGCATTATACCTATCTATACCAGTAAGTGGCACTGCAGTGTTTTAGTGTGTTATTCTATGGTAATGTATCAACAGGATGCTCTGTCTATGTTCAGTGCATGTACTTGTATATTCCTGCTTCCTGTTTTCTCTCTCCATGATAAAGACATGATGTAAGAAGATGATATCCACATAAGAACAGAGAAAACAGCCAAAGGTATGTGGACTTCATTACAAAAGCTGCATGAGCATTAAAGATGAGACTTGAAGGAGGCCAGCATATGTGTGACCACGTGAAAGCTATGCTTGAGATCATAGAGCAGCTGCGTGCCTTCAGAGAGGACATCAAAGATAATCATATTGTTGCCCTGCTCCTCTGCAGCCTTCCAGAGACATATACTACTCTCATTAATGTTTTAGAAACCAGACCCGAGCAGGAGCTGACACTGGAATATGCCAAAGGGAAATTAATCAATGAATATGACAGAAGAAAAGAATATATGCACCGTGATGACAAAGCTCTTAAGATGCACAAAGGCATAAAGCACAACAAAGAAAGCCGAGCCTATTTGTTGTAAAAGGATCAGTCAATTTAAAAAGGACTGTTCTATCTAGAAGGTCGAGCAGTGAAAGCTACAGCTATCCATCAAAGAAAGAGTCAAAGCAGCGACAAAGGAAACAGCAGATACATCATGGAGTGGCACCTTTAAAGTGACACAGAGCGGCACGGCTGGTGCATAGACTCAGGAGCAACAAGCCACATGACTAGCGATGAGACCTTATTCACAATTATTGAATACAGTGCAAAAGACAACGTTTTCCTAGTAAACGGCATCAGGTCAGAAGGTAAAGGCCAGGGCTTCCTGAACTGCATTACACCACAAGGCTAGCACAGTATCCTTATAAAGAAAGTTCTATATGTTCCAGAACTAGAAGGCAGCCTTATATCAGTGAAAAGTCTTGCAAACAATGGTCTCACAGTTAGGTTCCAGCATGATGAATGCACAATTCACAATAATAAGCAATTTCTCACAAAAGGAAAACTGGATGACCACCTATACAGGCTCATCACCACAGACCAGCAAGCCAATATAGTCTCTAATGACCTACACAGCAAATGTATTCACTTATGGCACAGGCGGCTGGGGCACAGAAGTCCAGAAACTATACAGGACAGCTATACAGGACACTATAAAGAGAGGCTTATCAGAAGATTTGACATCAATGCCTTACAAAGTGCTCATGAAATGCAAGTGCTGTATTGAAGCAAAAGACACACGTGCTCCCCTTCCCCAGGCTTCTCAAAGAAAAACTACCTTCTCCCTGCAGCTCATACATAGTGATGCATGCGGTCCAATGAAAACTCCCACCTCAAACAGGAACAGATATCTATTGACTTTCATTGATGATTATTCCAGGTACACTACTACTTATCTGATGAAATACAAGAACGAAACATTAGACAAACTTCAAGAGTTTGTTACCATGTCTAGCAACAAATTCCAACAGAAACCAGGAATAATATGCACTAACATTCGTGGAGAATACATAAGCAAATAAGTGACCTCATACCTAAAGAGACAAGAAATAGTACACCAGACAACCATACACTCCTGAACAAAATGGTGTAGCAGAAGGGAAAAATCGCACTCTTACAGAAATGGCCAGATGCATGTTGTCGGATGCCAACCTACCTCACAAGTACTGGGGAGAAGCAGTTATGACTGCAACCTACCTACAGAACAGACTTCCCTCAAGAGCTATTAAAAGTACTCCATTCAAAATGTTGCATGGATCGAAGCCTAGCATAGAGCACATCAGAGTGTTTGGATGTAAAGCATATGCCTATATTCCAAGTGAAAAGCAATCCAAGCTGGAGAACAGAGCCATAGAGGGCATTCTAGTAGGCTACAGCGAGCAAACTAAGGGTTACACAATCCTACACCTAAAGACTGGCAAAATGACAATAAGCCATAGTGTTTATTTTGATGAGAGCCCATCATCAGAAACACTGATCCCTGAAAGCTGTGAAGTGAGTATGGCAAGCAAACCAAAAGAAAAGGTCAACCAAAGCGAACCTGTGCAGGAGTCCGAACGAGAGGTGGAACTCACAATGCCTAATTCAAGTTCCCCACCAGATCCTGCTGAACTGCCCAAAGTCAGAAGATCAACTCGTACTACAAAGGGGATACCACATCGCAAGCTGTCATACACTGTCAAAACAGTAACACACAGCATACCTGAACCAACATCCTGGGAAGACATAGAAAAACTGGTAAAACGTGAAGCCAATAAATGGAGAGAGGCATCAGAAGAAGAATTAAAGTCACTTCAAGAAAATAAAACCTGGACATTTACAGAGCTCCCTCCTAAGCACAAAATGTTAGGAAGTAAGTGGACTGTCAAAGTAAAGTCAGACGTAGAAGGGAATACCCACAAATACAAAGCCACACTAGTTGCCAAGGGTTACTCACAGAAATTTGGTGAAGATTACGATGAAACATTCGCTCCCATCGTAAAACACTCCACCATAAGAGCGCTTCTTATCGTTGCAGCCGGGAAGGGCATGTGAGTGAAACACCTAGTTGTTAAAACGGCTTTCCTATATGGAGACATTAAGGAAGACCTCTACATGGAGCAACCACCAGGATTTGAGCAAGGAGAAAACCTTGTGTGTAAACTTCAAAAGAGCATCTACGGTCTTGAGCAATCTGAAAGGATGTGGAATGAGAAAGTGAATGAAGTACTTAACAGAGAGGGATTCTCAAGAAGTAAAGCAGACCCCTGTCTCTACTCCAAGAATCAAGAAGGCAGATGGATATACAGCCTTATCTATGTTGATGACATTATAACCTGTTTTGAACAAGAAGGGGATTACAATCAGCTGAAAGAACATTTTGAAATCAAAGAGCTAGGGAACATTAGCTATTATCTGGGAATACAAATAGAGAGAGTTATCTTTTTTAACCAATATTAACAAATCTTTGAAATCTTGGAACAATTCCATATGCAAGATGCAAAGGAAGTGAAAACTTCTATGGAACCAAGCTATCTAAAGAGCAATGAAGCAGAATACTTGCTACCCAACAATGACATGTATTGCAGAGCAATTGGTAAGCTGCTATATGTTGCCACTGTGACAAGACCAGACATAGCCGCAGCAGTGGGCATACTATCCAGGAAAGTCTCAGCCCCATGTCAGCGTGACTGGAACGCAGTAAAAAGAGTGATACAATACCTCAAAGGAACAATTCAGATGAAGTTACAGTTACCAGCAGCATCAAATACAAATCTGGTCGGATATGTGAATGCTGATTGGGCCAGAGACTGCACAGACCACGAATCCACAAGTGGATTCATCTTCCAGTATGGGAAAGGAACCATAAGTTGGTCTAGTCGAAAGCAAGCAACTGTTGCTCTATCTTCAACTGAAGAAGAGTACATTGCAGCAGCACACGCGTGTCAAGAAGCGATATGGATTCGTCAATTTTTTGTAGACATTGGGATAGACATGTCAAAACCAATTCCCATTTTTGAAGGCAACCAGGTTTTATAAAGCTTACACAATCAGAAATGGTCAATCCTAGGACCAAACACATCGACATCAAGTATCACTTACTGAGGTATAATCAAGAGCAAGGTGTTATTGACATTCAATACTGCCCATCAGAGGAGATGACTGCTGATGCACTCACCAAGCCTTTGTTGAAGGAACATTATAGCTATTTCCAGAAGAAGCTGAATATAAATTTGACAAAGCACATGCTGTTGAGAAGGGGTGTTGGAAAATCAACAACATGTAATGTAAAGTTGCTTTATAATGTGAACTATATATGCATTATCCCTATCTATACCAGTAGGTGGCACTGCTGTGTTATTCTATGGTAATAGAATAACAGGATGTTCTGTCTATGTTTAGCGCATGTACTTGTATATTCCTGCTTCCTGTTTTCTCTCTCCATGATAAAGACATGATGTAGACATGACATGTTCTGATATTCCTCCATAAAGTAAAGTATTCTCTGCATCCTAGAAGCTTCTAGCGCTTAATTACAATACTCTTAATTGCAAATACACAATAGTATTAGGGTTATAGAAAAATTGTGTGCAGGAGTACTAATAATAATTTTTTTATTATAAAATACTGTGATGATCATAATTATTATTACTACAATTTCGATTTTTTTTTTTTTTTTTTTACCTTACAACTATACCATTTACTTCAGCACTTGCCTGCTTTGGCAGTGAAAGGGGCGGGGGCCTACAATTTACACTGAGGTTTGTAAGATCTGAGATCCAGAAATAGACTGGTGAGCTCCTGGTTAGCTCTAAAATAAGGTTAGAAGTTAATTGCATGTACTGCCATGACAATTCTGTCTACAGCTCTGGTCCCTACTAGCATACGTGCTGTCAGCTGTCCTGCTACCTGTCCCCAATATAGACATATTTTATGTTAAGATTAGTGATGGACGAATGTGCTTGGCTTTGATTAGCAGATATGTTTAACAAACATGTCAAAAGGTCCTACAAACTTTATTGCAAATCCCACTGAAGTCAATTGGAGGCTAATTTTGAAAATCAATTCTGTCAATTTTCAAGGCTAATAGGCAAGGGAATTTTAAACCAAGGGTGCTTGTTTGGGGAACATGTGCCAATACAAAAAAAAAAAATGTACCCTTTAGAGGGTAGCAGCTTTTTAATAAGGAAAAAAGGCTGTTTTTATAGGCATTTGAGCTTTTTTTTTTAGCTTGAAGAAGCTTGTGCTTTTTTGGGCACTTATGTATGTTTTTATTGAACTTCTTCAAGCTCCTTTGAGCTTCTTTGAGCATAAGCCTTTTTTTTCACAAACCCTCCTAGATAATATTTTCCTAACCACTGTATAAACAAAACAAAAAGCTGGAACAAATGTTTTTGCACATTTTCAAGCTTCTTTGAGCTTTTTTTTAACTCTTTTGGTGGGTTTTTTTTCTGCCTGTAGAAGCATATGCCTGAAAACGCTTAAAAAAAGCCATAGTGTGCATGGACACATTGGCTAACATGGTTTTTAGGCAGAAAAAATAAGACCGCAAAAGAGCTCAAAAGCCTGTAAGAGCTCCTTTGAGTTGCAGTGTGCATGAGCTCTAATTCTTAAATTAAAACATTAAAAACACAATCCTTTAAATAAAATACATAGAGGATGCCCTAAATCTGCCTGTGAAGTGGCACTTTTGTAGAATGTACACAAACAAAATTTACATTTTAGAAAAACTCCCGTTTTGCGGTGCTTCCTGAAGCGCTTTTCAGGCACTTCGGAAGCGCTTCTCATTCATTCCTATGGGCAGGGCATTTATGCTGTTGCAGGCATCAGACAGGTCATGTTGTATCTGTACTCCCTAAGGTAAAGTTTTGCTACTTCTTCCGTGCTTGCCCCTACTTCATAGGTATAGAGCATAATTTTTTGTCAACCATCATGGAGAGTCTATGACTCTCCATGAGGATATTGGTGGGCTTATTATTATATTTTTTGACCCCGTGGTGTGTTGGATTTTCATTTGAATATATCCCACACCAGCTTTTGAGGCATGGAAGGTGTATGTGTGATTGTAATCCATCTTATAGTATTTCTTCCTTTTTTCCTTAGCTCTTTTGGGGCTGTTATCTGTTGGCTTCTAACAACCCCTGAGTACTTTTCACATCTTCTATGCACGTCCATCTGCAAGAATGTCGGCTTTGCCTACCCACAAGGTATGTGTTGGACAGATTATTTAATCTGTGTCCATGCTAATATTGACATGCTCAGTCCATTAAGGTTCATTCCTTTTTTGTTTCCTTTTCTTGTGTGTTTGTCTGCTATTGCATCCACCACTCTCCCTTCTCTCTCCTAGATGTAGGTTAGTCAAGGGTGCGTTGAGTCCGCGGTTTTCCATTTTGGTCGCAGAATGCCCTTTGTGTTCGGTCTTGAACCTGAATCTGCACACCTCCTGTGGAGGTGAAATTGGATGCCTCTTGGTGATGGATCAGGAATTACACGGTTATAATGCTTTTTATTGTTTAAAGTATGTAAGATTACTATGTCCTTGTGATTATTTTCAATGTACTTACCTGTATATTATTAGTATATAACAGAAAGTTTTATTCTGCCGGTTGTAGCGCTGATATTTTTGCCTATTAATGCTTTACAATGTAAGCCTATGAGCAGTGTTATATTATAGCATTTGGCACCATCTAGTGACTAATACAAGAAATGGACATCAATGATTTTTCTTTTCCATAGCACTAGAAAGATAAAAGGAAGTGACTGTTCTGTTTACATTTTTACTGTTACCTACCTACCCAGAATGCCAGGTGACCTACCCATGATCACCCTGTACTGAACTGCATGCTGGGTAGGCTATAAAAGAGCCTGCGTGGCCATTTTCTTTCTCTTCTGGACACATGGCCTGCCTACAAGGACCTGTGAGGCGGTTCCAGAGAACTGCTGCCTGTTCGGTGCAGAGCAACATTTAAAGCCAGAGGAGGACTTCACACCACAGCGTGCTGGGACAGCAGTGTGGTTGGATCGGGAAGGACCCAGAGGCACCCTGACGGAGGTAACTGAGAACTCCTGGTGACCTTGTGAAGCGGAACAGCGTGACGGCATGGCTGCAGCAAATAGTTTCTTACGCACTTGCATACACTTAGACATTAGCACAGTGTTGCTGGGACCTGTAGTCCCACGGAGAAGAATCTAACAAAGACTGAGTTTAAGCAGGCATTGAGCCTAACCTTCACTTCACAATTAACACTGTGTTATTCCTAAGCAGTTACACCAGAGGTAATTACAAGTGGATCACGCTACAGGAACAGTTACAATATTCATCTCAAGTTAACCCTTGTTATTCCACTGTTGGATTAAAAATTGTTATAAACACAAATAGCTAGCAGAAGAAAGAAGATCAAAGACTGCATTTTGTATTGCAAGGCCTTGCATCTTTACTAAAGTAGGGGGAGCTCCCTAGTGATTGTGAAGTACTATATTTATCACTTTGTATTTTTGTATTCACCAGAGTGTGCTGGAAGTGGGAAGGTGCCCGGAGTAAGGCATAGTCATTCCGAGCACTAGTCCCAATTGGAGACACATTCTTAGGGATCACTTAAGACAACTGTACATGTGCATACTGTTGTGTTCCTACTGTGCTGTCACATTATGTTGGTGTGACGGTGCAAATGTTGTAATTACAATTTTACACTAACCCCAGTAAAAATACATTTCTGGTTAAGTACTTTGGTGTGGAGTGTTGTTCCTTTCTCAGCAGGTGGAACATTGGATACCCAGGTAATACTAAAGGTATACTGTTATTATATTCCATTTTGCGGGGTTACCCTTTCCCATTAGCTCCACACCAACATTGCACCACAGCTGTGTCAAGGGGACTGAGCCAAGTCAGTAGGGGTTTAATAGCAGTAGAGGCCCAAACAAATTCAGCAGCTCCTTCGGGGGTCAGTGTTACACTGTTTATTGCTGTTTTTTTGTTACAACTTCTAGATAACCATACACTCCACCGAAAATCCCCTGAAGAAGAGGTTTCATAATTTTCAACCTTGAAACGTGTCAAAATTTCTTGTCCTAGTCTAACGGTAAGGACAGAGTTGTGTGGTGTTTATTGTATTGTTGTAATTCCTTTTGCTATTATCACCTGATTCATATATGCATCCAAATTTCTTTTACTCTCATCATGTTTTAACTTTTTTCAATGAATGTACTTTTTGATATAACTCTACTGTTTGAAGACTCTCTGCCTCCCAAAGCCCCATAGAGGAAAATTCCCCATTGTGGATCACGTGGTAAAGAGTCTCCATCAGAGATTGACTGACACACCGCAACAACGATCGCCGTGATGCGTGCCCCGGGACATCATATGACGTCCAGTTAGGATATCGCAACCACTTTGCCGTCGTCATTTTGTTATATGGCGGGTGGCAAGTGGTTAATGTTATATAATGGTTGCAGTTGTTCCTCTGCTCCCAATTACTTTGATTAGATTACTAATTAATTCACAGAGGCCCTGTCCTGGATGGAGGCATTGCCAACTTTATTATCAAACCCACTCTTCCACTTAGTGAAGGCTCTGGTTCTCTTCTTTTAAATATCATTTTTATTGAACTCCAATAAAGGGCAAGACCCAAGTAATACAATAATAACAAACAGATAAATGAGACAGTAGTCACATATCTTTAGATCATAAACTGGCATATGTAAAATATAATCTCAATATACATTGGTAAACTTCATGAGAAAAACTGCGCTTAGCTTGTTCGTTAGTATCATATACAACAATAGCGACTGAAGGAGGTTTAGAGCACTATCCCGTTTGGGGAGGGCCATTTCTCATAGATAGATAGATAGGTAGATAAACAACAGTTATTTTATACATGATATTATTAGTAAGCATAGACTGAAAGGGGACATGAAAGACAAGGATTAAAATATAAGTGTACAAACAACATTTCCTAACGGATTCTGAAGAATTACCTTTGAAAAACAAAGAAGATAACTGACTTTTTGGTTTCTTTGTGCTGATCAATTTAAATAAGCAATCTTGTACACAGCACATCAGGGGAACTGACAAGTGAACTGTAAATTGGCATGGCTTTTAAGACTGCTCTATCTTATAATGGCAGCATAGGCAACTTGGAAGCACAGCCACATTTTCCATGCTGTACCTTTCTACACATTTGCGATTAACATTTTTAGAGTGATTTATTTTATTTTTTGAAATAAAACACCTAAATATTCCAGTAGTAGAATATAATTAAAATAGGATGTGGTTTTGAACTGAAGACTAATTGAATCCAGTCGAACACAACCTAATAACATATTTGCTTTTCTTTTTTATGTTGCATTAGAAGCTAACATGTATTCCTGTAACTCACATCTTCACATACCATGTGGAGGACATTCCCTCCACTAAATCACTATACATTGAGAGCATGCTAGTACTTTTTGACTTGGAACCTGACCTTTGGTTGGTCTGCCCTGGGTTTGTGACATCAATTCAGTGGAACCTGCATTGCCACTATGTGAAAGTACCCACCTGCACCTCTGTCACCTCTGCAGGGACATGCACTTAACAGTAACCTCTGTGAACCCTACCTCTGCTTGTTTAGGACCTCGTAATCAGGGTGGCACCTAACATTATGAGGGAAGTCCTTCCAGGGTTTTTCTTGACTCTGCAGGCCAGGAAGAACATCCTCTCACTATATTGCATGTCTGACTATGAGGTATTATTTAGGCAGGAAGGGTGAGGTTTTCCAACTCTATATTTATTACTATTGTTATATTTGGGGGACTAGCGGGATTGTAGGACAATGGCTTTTTTTTTTACTTTATCTCAGGGTACTTTTCAGCAGAAAAAACACTTCCACAGATTGTGATAATGGATACTGACACAAATGGGTAAGTCTTTGTATTTCCATGGATGTAGACAACCCAAAGTAATTTGGTCACAGGTCCAGCCTCACTAACCAGGATGTCCTGAACCAGGTTCACCAAGCTTACTAAGTCCAGGAGAGGCATGACTGGGACCTGGTTGGTGATTACAGTGCATTCAAAGGTCCCCTCACCTGAAATGGGGTGCACAGGGCAAGCTTCCTTTGCACAGAAAGAAAGCCTGCTCATATTGCATAGGCTCCTCTGGCCATGGACATTGTGCCCTAGTTTGTCCCCAGTTATGACACTTCCAGCATTGGAAGGCACTCACCCTGAGGTTGATATTTCACTGGATTCCTTTAGGCTGATCATAGGATTCTGTAATGTTTTTTTCCCAATTCCCAGGCATTTATTGCCAAGTTCATTATTTGTTTCGGGGACGTACTGTTTTTTTGTTGCTGTGTATCTTTCAACCATTTCAACCAGTTGATTTGGAGTTTTCAGGACTCTGCGACACACCCATTGTTGGAGGTCAGCTTGCAGAGACCAAAGGTACCAATCCATCATGACTGTCTCTAACATTTGAGGTCCAGTCAAGGACTCAGGCTGCTGCCACTTAGTGACCAACCGTATGAGAATGTACATTTCTGATTGTGTCAGCTGATCAGATCGGAAGCTCCAACAGTGCACCCACTGCACTTTGCTTTGAAAGACAATATCACACCTAGATCAGTTACAATTTCTAGTTTCAGATGCTCATAGAATGTAGCATCTTCAGGAGTGAGGTCACAGTACATCTTTTGGGGGTCTTTTAATATGAAAAGAGGAATTAAGCTGACTGACCCATTTTTTACAGGGCCACCCACCCTTCTCAATCTGCAGGTCTCTCTCAAACTTCATTAGATATGCCTCCACATCTTTTGTAGGTATCAGTTTTTGTAAGAAACGACTTGCTGTGTTGGTTTCCAGGTTGCCAAGGCCAACAACCATTGACTTGTACATCTTTGAGAAAGTAATTCTACTGCCGCAGTCAAAGTTTTAAATTGTATGGCTGTGGTTTTCTGCATTGTGGCTATATGGACCCCCATGTTCCTTTTGCTGAGCTTCCCTACCTTTCCAGAGTGTTACATTGGCTGAGAATTGTTCCACATTAGCCTGCTGCTGTGCAGCATTGGCCACTAGCAATTCTTTCAATATTTCCTCTATTTCTAGGTCAAAGAGGATATTGGCCCTTTATTTTTTTTTAATGCATGTCCCATACATTCTAGCACCAATTGTGATGTTTGGGGGACTACTTTTGCAAAAAAATAATAAATGCATCTATTTTGCAAATAGCAAAATGTGTATTATTTCTTTTTTTTCATTTGAGCCTGCAAAGTATTGCAAGTGCAATCCACTGATCCACTCTGGCTCCTGTAAACTCTTCCTCCAGCCCAGGCCTGTATCAAGGCATGGACCTTCATCTATTGAGCTGGAGGAAGTATCAATAAACTACAAATAAGATCATGTCACCACACTTTGTTGTCACGCTCCTTTGAGAAATGCAGTCCCTCTGCCTCAGTGCCAGATAGGACTTTTAGGGCTCTTTTACACCTGCAGCAGTCTCTGAAACGCAATCGGCTGTGGATCGGGCATTCAGGAGGTGATTACCTGATTGTCTGTTTTGTTTATAACTATATTTTTTATTGAGATTTTAACAACAGTACAAAACAGAAGTCAGAATCAAATTATACAGCTACAGAATGTGGGCATATGACCATAAAAAGTTTACAAAAGGTCAACAACTGACATTTATAATTTCAACTATTTTAATTAAAAAGATGGAGCAAAATTATACAATTAATCTTATAATAATAATTAAGAAGAAACAGAAAAGGAATGTTAATCATCTTAAGAATGTTCATCATTAACCACTTCAGCCCCGGAAGATTTTACCCCCTTTCTGACCAGAGCACTTTTTACAATTTGGCACTGGGTTCATTTAACTGACAAACGCGTGGTCATGCAATGCTGAATACAAACTAAATTTATGTCCTTTTTTTGCCCAGAAATAGAGCTTTCTTTTGGTGGTCCTTGATCACCTCTGCTGTTTTTATTTTTTGCGATATAAACGAAAAAAGAGCAACAATTTTCAAAAAAAAAACAATATTTTTAACTTTTTACTATAATAAATATCCCCCAAATTTAAAAAAACATGAATTTCTTCATCAGTTTAGGCTGATATATATTCTTCTACATATTTTTGGTAAAAAAAAATCGCAATAAGCGTATATTGATTGGTTTGCGCAAAATTTATAGCGTCTACAAACTATGGAAAAGATTTATGGCATTTTTATTATTATTTTTTTTTTTACCAGTAATGGCAGTGATCTGTGATTTTTAGCAGTACTGCTACATTGCGGCGGACAGATTGGATACTTTTGACACATTTTTGGGACCATTGACAATTATACAGTGATCAGTTCTATAAAAATTTACTGATTACTGTGTAAATGTCACTGGCAGGGAAGAGGTTAACTCTGGGGGGCGATCAAGGGGTTAACTGTGTGTTCCCTCAGTATGTTCTAACTGTATGGGGATAGGACTGAGTAGGAGAGGAGACATATCGCTGTTCCTACTTACAAGGAACAAACAACATGTCTTCTCTCCTCTGACAGCACAGAGATTTGTGTGTTTACACACACAAATCCCTGTGCTGGAGCTCCTGCACATGATTGTGCATGGCCGGCGGAGATCGCAACCGCATGTGCATCGGGTTCCCTGCCATGCAGCGGGCGCGCCCTCTGGTGGGCAAAAAGGGGAAAGACATAGGCATATGGGATTTTGCCCAGGAGAGCGATTCTGACGCAGTATATCTGTGTAATCCGGTCAGGAACCGGTTAAGATATTGAAAATAAGTCTTCCAAAAGTGTTATTATATTATTGTACCTATATATTAATTTGTCTAATCCCTATAGTTAGTAAGTCTATTAAAATCTCTGAGCACATGTTACTGTTGATATCACAATACTACAAGGTTAGCTATGAAACCAAACACACGGTTTATAAGTAATAGTCTTATTTATTTCCCAAGAACATAGGAAACGCTAACATGAAAGTATTAAAATCTATTACAATATTACAAAGCTTACAATCAGAACATATAATACAAGAATATCAAGGATACTTATCACAAAGGCTCTCCGTGAGGATTTGTATTGTCAGGCTCCAGATGGTGGAGAGCCATGTGGCACAGATGACCAAGAGAGAGAGCCACCAGGCTCACCAGGCTTGTACCAATAACGAGAAGGGCCAAATTGCCTGTGTGTGCTCTTTTTACTTACGTTCACACCCACTTGTAGCTCCTTGTCCAATGTGGTATTGCCAAGCGATAGTTCTTCTAATATCTGCCCATTCTCCAGGAAGACTGCTGTATTGTCCACCAGGGGGGAGCGTTAGTCCATGAATCGCCACTGTCCGACCTGGGTTAAATCTTCATAACATCTTGGCCTTTGATCTTCTGTAGCTTAACCCATCAGTCATCTTGGCAGCAGTGGCTCTCTTTGAAGCTTTGTTTGCAGATGTGCTAATCAAGCACTTCAATCTTTATCACACCAGGTGTCCTGGAGCCAGGTTCTTCTACCCTGCCAGGGGGCATGAATCAACACTCTGCTGGGTCAACTTCCAAGTTCCAACTTAGGCCACCTGGCTGTATCAACCAGGAAGTAAACCTCCAGAAATATGACATTAGATCATGCTGCTATCCAACAGCACCATACTGGCCACTTCCTGAGGACGGTTTATAAAACACATAATTACATTCCAGCATGGACCTTTATTTCTTCCCACACAGTAAGTCTCACATATCCTGTGCACCAACATACGTATATAGCACTTCCAGAGAAACAGCAACCTCCAGAGGCCCTCTTCTGAGTCAACTGCTTGTTTTGGATTTGGAGGGTGTTTGTCTTTTTTTCAATCGAGTATAGCATATTTTTGCTAGTACTGCAAATACATTTATACTTCAATCTATACATTATAAAAATTACAGCACCAAAAACCGTGTCATGCTGTCTGCTGCTGATATAATAAAAAATAAGCTTTTTTTATCTTTACAAAACAAATTACTGTTTTTCTGAACACACAAAAAGATTATATTTTTAGGCCAATTTAATATTTTTCATAGTTGACTCAAATGTCAGCTGATTCCTACAAAAAAAAAATTATATTGGAGTCATGGGTGGTCCTGCAGGCACCACCCAGCTCCACAAACGTTTATTTAAAAATGAACTAACTTGGATGGGAAATGAATCAGCAAAATAGTGACTACATGTTATCACATGCTGCAGATACAATAGCTAGCAGTAGAGATTATGCATGTAGAATAAGGAAAGGCAAAATCGATTTGGATAAAAATCCTCATGGAAATATTTCCAGCTATGTACATGTGTGAACAACTGGATAAGTTTGCCACAGGGATTTTACACAAAGCACTTTTACCTTTCCATTATAAGAAAGGTAAATTATTTGGTAAGAGGCTTCAGTTTAAGCTCTGGTTCACACCAGTATGGCTTTGAACTCACGCTACTTCAGCGTGTTTTCAAAGCTGCAAATCAGTGCGATTTTGATGTGTGATTTAATTGTGGCTTGTGACTTCATTTGACAGAATTTGCAGAAAAGTAGTGTAGGAACCTTTTTCTGAGACACAGCCATTTGAATAATTCTATTGATGCAAATGGGGTGCGACTTGTCATGCAATTTTGAACTGTCAAATCGCATGATAAATTGTATTAGTGTGAATGAGTGCTTAAGTGGAGGGTGCACATATACTGCACTGAACTGAAACTATGAAGATTGATATTTGGGAAGAACTACACACAGAAAAGAACTGATCAATTTTTGGGAAACTTCCTTTTTTTTCCACCATATGTATATGTATATATATATATATATATATATATATACACAACATTGTTGTGTTACATTGTGAGACTATTCTACTGTGTTACTTTTTGTATATAGGTTTTTTTGGTATTATCGTTCTCCATGGTGATAGCATAATCAATACTTTTAGAAGTCACAATTTTTTTATTGTTCACAAATTGGAGAACTGCAATGCATTTATCCCTATCGAACCTTAGCTATTTTTTTTCCATCGTCTCAGCTCAGGGTTAGGTTGGGGGCGCACTTTGTCGTATGGACACCAGAGGACCTTGCCCTGCCAGTGCCAGCACTTTGAAGTTCAGGCTTGTCAAATTTACATAAAACAGTGGACCAAATTGAGAGAACTAAATCTTCAAGGGCCACATTATTCCCACTTAGGTTAATACTATGGGAAAAATAGCAACTTTAAAAAAAAAAAATTGAAGTATTTCGCTTCAAAACTGTGTGGGGCTGCAAGGAAGGAGTGAGAGGGCCACACAAGTTTAACCTGCTTGCTCTTGCTCATTTTCCATAAGAATATGTAGAGAATTTACTTGGGAAGCTGACAACTGTAGTCAGGCTGGCAATCATTCTCGAAAGAAAAGGGTCCCAGGCAGCATAAGATCTAATGAGGTCCCAAACCCTAACCAAATCCACCCAAAAGAGAAATTGACTTTTCTGAGTTACTGTTTAGGTACATGAAAGGGCAATATTTTAAAGGGAATCTGTAAGGGCTGATTGATTCTGCTTGCCTCTTGAAGACTGTTCTAGAAATAGTGTAAAAGGGTTACTCACTGGGTTACACATATTTATGTAAACTTAGCCCATCCCTGAGAAGCTGTCCCAGAAGAAGTGGCTGAGGAGAAGATAAATGTTTGGGGGATCTGATCGGGGCTCTCTCTCCTTGAGCCTCTGCCCTTGTGTTACTGAAGAGCTGTTTTAATCAGCATATGCTTGGCTGGGGGCCTGGAGAAACATAGACCGAAAGGATATTTCTGGTGGACACTATCTTAGGAAGCTGGGCAGGAGAAGGACCCCTTTAACTAAAGAGAGCTGCAGGGAAGCCGATTAGGTAGCTTTTGCCTGGAGCTCCAGGTGTGCCTGTGCTATGAGTCTTAGACACCAGAGGTTGCTACAAGGACTGTGACTGTTCTTACAGAGTCTCAGACTAGCTGGCTGTGCCCTCTACCTCCAGCAATAGTAAGGCTGCTACTTTGCTTGAGTATCTGTCCTCTAATGCCTGTGTGTGCTTTGGCGCATCCTGCACCCTCCTTCATCTAACCACTAGAATTTAAGTAGTACAATAAATCTTCAAAAAGACACCCCTAGACTGAGTCTGTGTTTGTCAGTGTGCTTTTCAGACTGGGACCAGGGCTGGCAACCTTTGAACAGGTAAAGGAGACTTTGGTTATCATCAACTGGCTCCTTCAGGTTGTGAGCGCTACACAATTCAATCACCTGGTCAGTACATCTCTTGTAAACACTCCACCCAATACATCACCACAGGATGGGCTACAATTAAAAGGCACAAACACCTGTAAATAAACCTGTCCTTAGAAAAACATGAACTTTTGATTTTAACTGACTTTTCTGATCTCCATACTTATTTTGGGTCAGTGTCTCAGAGTATCAAAGCCAGTGGGTCATAAAAATAGACAGGCGACCAGCATTTTTCGGAGGCCAGAAATTGGTGGTCCCTGTACTTTTGTCATGATATGTTTACTTAAAACTCCAGAAATTGCCAGCATCTAAGAGGAATGCAGTACGATTAACACTATACCTGCAATGTGATGCATTAATGAAGAGCCTGACATTTTCATTATACTACATTAAGCATTTGGTTTGGCTGATATTTCTGCAACCTGAATTGTTGAAGTGCTCTCAAGCCACCAGACAATTAGGAAATCAATTTCGAAAATTGAAGGTTTTACCAAGCTGTAGATTCGCAAAGGTTGTCACAAACAGGAAATGCTCATATTGTCCAATCTAATTTAAAATAAGCATCTTAGACCCCGCATGTGGTTTGCATCTTTCATTTAGCCTGAACTAGGCACCTACGCCTACACACAGCAGTCCTCTGGTGTTGTAATCACACTTCTCTTGCATCTTTATAGAACGAAGGACATTTACTTTGAGATTCAGTCTTTCCATTACACAGTTTGTTTCCCCCAAATCAGTGCACTGGTTCAAAGGGACCTTTAAAATGTAGGAACTAATTCAGAATCGTGTATTTCACCCTGTGACATCTTTTTTTCTTAACAGGAAGTTTTAAACTGAATTTGTCAAATGCAAGACTTGATCAAGGTGTACTAGAGTGGTTTGAAACAAAGCAGGAATGACTTTTACTTTTCTGTGCAATAGTTTTTTTATTAAGTTTTTAAGAGAATGACAAGCTTCAAGCTCACCCACTCAGGGAGACAAATCACTTACACAGACAGTTGAACAAATAGTATAGCAAGACGAACTCAATTAGGTTTAACTGCTATGATGTTTGGACCAGTTTTGAGGTGTTCAAAATCCTATAGAGGTTCACTGGGCCAGATATCCCGGTTTCATGTTCAACCAGCGAAAGTGGATAAGGCATGTGAAAGGAAGAATAACCTAGAGAAGAAAGAAATAAGGGAGGAAAATAAGGAATAAATGGTCCAAGGTTCTCAGATTTTGAGAACTAAACAAATTTCCTTTAGATTTACCAAAACCATATAATATGAGGTTAAACTTAAACATTTCAAATTATATGCAATCAGGCAGGCCCTTGCACTACATATAATAGTTGAAGGCAAATTCTAAAGGAATAGAACAAGAAAATTATATAATGTGTAGCCAGCTTTAGAATTTGAATCCATTAAAGAGGAAGTAAAGCCTAAAAAAAAAAAAATACACCCTGCAAGGCAAAGTCATAATGAGCTAGAATGCATAGCATACTAGCTCATTATGAATAACTTACCTGAGATCGAAGTCCCCGAAGCGACCCTCTATCGCCTCCTCCGCCATCGCCATCTATTGCGGAGTGACTTCCAGGTATCGCGGCTCCGGCGCTGTGACTACACGGTTAAGGAGATATTTTACAAAAAACGCATGCGCGCCGTAGACAGCGGCGCAGGCTCATTGAGCGTGCCGTTAGTGAAGGGGAACATGATGTCACTGACGGCTCCCACGCGCCGGAGTGATGTCATTGCGGCATATTTCTTGCACCTATGGGTGAGCCTTAATCTAGGCTTACCTGTAGGTTAAAGTGGTCCCAGAGGGTTTACAACCACTTTAAAACCCTGAACATCTTTTCATTTATCAACAGCTAAGATGTAAATTTTTGTCGGTAAATCCAAATAAATGGGCAAGACCACCAGATATGTAAAACTTCCCCTCACTGGCCACAAATCACTGCATCTGGGATTTGTCTGGGCTCTACAGGAAGGAGCCCAATGCCTCCTAGCTGATTGTAAGAGAATTGCTCTGGCGCATGCGCTTTAACAGGCAACAGCGGACTTCCAGGGCGCTGATGCGCATGCGCGTGCACAACGGACTGCGCATACGTGCAGGAACGCGTCCCTAACTCCAGTTCACGACAGACGGCCTATTTAAAGGGTGCCCTGACTCACAAACAGCGCTGACTGGTCTTCAGCTGTGTCCTGATCTTCTGATTCCTGTTGTACTCTTCCTGATACCTGTTGCTGAACCCGGCTTTCCCTGACTCTGCCTCTGGACTCTGATCCATTCCTGATTACCGGTTCCTGATCTTGGCTTCCATTAGACCTTGCTTCTGCTCATGCCTTTGTACTTCGCTGCCCACCTGTTACCGAACCCGGATATCCTTGAGACCCTGCTCCTGCTCTTCGCCTGGCTCAAACACTGCCTGTTGTCCTGCCTGGTCCACCGAGCCTACTATTCCATCTGCAAGTTCTGCAAGCAACACCTACAGGCACTCGTGTTCCTCCTGGCCCTAGCCACCATCTGTTCCACCTTCAGTGGGGCTTGGGCTGGAGATACAAGGGAGGCCAACCTCGTCATATCAAAATCCTACCAGGTACGTGACACTGATTCAAGAGTCATAGTATTAGAAGAACATTTCACTAAAGTCAACCAGGCCTTATTCCAATCCTCTAGATTTATTGAGGTTGTTAAATCTCCTTCCCACTGTACCACATAAGAGAGGTGCTGAGGGAGTTTGATTATTGAAGGAGGCATAAAGAGTCATGATGAGGCCAGGAAATGCTGACATACGTGTTCAAAGCTAGATTTTATAAAATGGGTGTGTTGAGGTTTGATGGAGAGAGGTTATCCAGTGTCAGAGTTACATAGTATAGTTACATAGTAGGCGAGGTTGAAAAAAGACACAAGTCCATCTAGTCCAATGTGTGTGATTTTATGTCAGTATTATCTTGTATATCCCTGTATGTTGTGGTCGTTCAGGTGCTTATCTAATAGTTTTTTGAAATTATCAATTCTCCCCGCTGAAACCACTGCCTGTGGAAGAGAATTAGACATTCTAACCGCTCTTACAGTAAAGAACCATCTATGCAGTTTAAGGTTAAACTGTTTTTATTCTAATTTTAGTGAATGGCCTTGTGTCTTATTAAATTCCCTTTACGCTGAAAAGTTTTATCCCTATCGCGGAGTCACCAGTACGGTATTTGTACATTAAAATCATATCCCCTCTCCAGAGAGAATAAGTTCAGTGCTCGTAACCTTTCCTCATAACTAAGGTCCTCCAGACCCTTTATTAGTTCTGTTGCCCTTCTCTGAACTCTCTCCAGTTCACATCCTTCCTGAGGACTGGTGCCCAGAACTGGACAGCATACTTCAGGTGCGGCTGGACCATAGTCTTGTAGAGTGGGAGAATTATTGTTTTATCTCTGGAGTTAATCACCCTTTTTAATGCATGCCAATATTCTGTTTGCTTTGTTTGCAGCTGCTTGGCATTGCATGCCATTGCTGAGTCTGTCATCTACAAGGACCCCAGGTCCTTCTTCATCCTAGATTCCCCCAGAGGTTCCTCCCCCCCAGGGAGTAGACTGCATTCATATTTTTGCCACCCAAATGCATTATTTTGAATTTTTCCACATTAAAGCAGTGTTTCACCTAAAAAAAATTTTTTTTTAAATGTCAGCAGCTAAAAAAAAGTAGCTGCTGACTTTTAATAAGTACACTTACCCTCCCAGGGCACCCGCGATGTCGGTCGTGGAGGCCAAGATTTGTCCCTCGGCGATCCGGTTCCAGCGTCGCCATCCTCAGTGAGGGAAACGGGCAGCGATCTCTGCCTGTTTCCTACTGCGCATGCGCGAATCGGCGCGCGGCCTACTGCGCATGCGCGAGTCGTTTTGTGAATGGGGAACGCGATGTGTTGTGGGACATAGTTCCCATAACACACCGCGCCCCATTCACTAGAAGGCGGCGCTAGGAAAACAGCTCCGAGGAACAGGAAGAGGCAGATTAGGACGATCTGCCTAGCAACAGCCATTTCTGGTAAGTAAAAAAAAAAATGTATTTTTTTTCCATTTTAAATTTGTATTAACATTTTTATTAAGTTTTGTTTTTCAGGGTGGCCCTCCACTTTAAACCTCACTTGCCATGTAGTCGCCCACCCCATTAATTTGTTCAGATCTTCTTGCAAGGTTTTCACACCTGCGGAGAAGTTATTTCCCTGCTTAGCATAGTATCATCCGCAAATACAGAGATTGAACTGTTTATCCCATCCTCCATGTCGTTTATGAATAAATTAAATAGGATTGGTCCCAGGACAGAACCCTGGGGGACCCCACTTTCCACCCTTGCCCATTCCGAGTACTCTCCATTTATCAGTACCCTCTGAACTTGACCCTGTAGCCAGTTTTCAATCCATGTACTCTGCCTATGGTCCATGCAATTGCTTTTGCAAAATCCAGATACACCACGTCTACTGGCCTTCCTTTATTCAGATGGCAGCTCACCTCCTAGAAGGTTAATAGTTTTGGTTTGGCAAGAACGATTCTTCATGAATCCATGCTGATTACTGCTAATGATACAGTTTTCATTGCTAAAATCTTGTATATAGTCCCTTATCATCCCCTCCAGGAGCTTGCATAAATTGATGTTAGGCTAACTGGTCTGTAATTCCCAGGGATGTATCTTGGCCCTTTTTTAAATATTGGTGCTACATTGTCTTTTCTCCAATCAGCTGGTACCATTCCAGTCAGTAGACTGTTCGTAAAAATTAGGAACAATGGTCTGGCAATTACTTCACTGAGTTCCTTAAGGACCCTCGGGTGTAGGCCATCTGGTCCCGGTGACTTTTTAATGGTACGTTTCTCAAGTCTATTTCTAATTCTGTCCTCTGTTAGCCATGAGGGTGCTTCCTGTTATGTGTCATGAGGATACACATTGCAGTTTTGAAGCCCCCCCCGATTTCCTTGTGAGGATTAATTAGAAGAAAAAATGTAATACCTTTGTCATCTCTCCATCCTTAGTAACCAGATTCCCATCATCATCATCAGCCACCCAGGACTTTTATTATCTCTTTTAAATGTATTTCCCATTGGGATGTACTGTCTAATACCCTTATTTAATATGCTCTTAAAGCATACCCATTTCTCCTCTGTGTTCCTTGTTCCTAAGATTTGATCGCAATTATTATCTTTTAGCAAGGCTCATAGTTTAGGGAAGTTGTCCCTTTTGAAATTCAGTGTCTTTGTATTCCCCTTATGTTTCCTACTTGTGGGATTTATACTGAAATTAATTGACCTGTGATCGCTGTTTCCTAAATTGCCCCGTATTTCCGCATCCGTGATCAGGTCTGTATTGTTAGTAATCAGTAGGTCTAGTAGCGCTTTGTTTCTAGTTGGTGCGTTTACCCATGAATTTGTCCTGCAAGACATTTTGAAACTGGAGAGCATTAGATGCATGCACAGTTCCTTCCACCCAGTCTATGTCAGGATAATTAAACTCCCCCTTGTATGTTGTAGGTATTGAAAGTTTTCCGAAGAAGGTGCTTCATACATTTCTTGTATGGAAGCCCATGATGGAAAAGCACCAGTGGTTAGAAAGTGGTACACTTGTGTAAATCAATGGGGAAACAGCGGGCTAGTCATGATCGGTATATATGTGCATGATGAAAAAATTTGTATCTTTTCGTTTATATTCATTATTCTAGTTATTTAGTTTCATTAAATTCATTTGGTTTGTTAAATTTGTATTCTGGATTTGTATACGTAATTCGTATTCGGAATTCGTTTTATGTCTTTTTTACAGATTTTTTCGATTCAAAAAGGTTTGAATCGATACATTTTGAATTGGTCGAATTGAAAGCTTCAGATTTATTTTTATTTTTTTCCATTCGAATGTGGCAAATTGGACAAACAAAAGAAAAATCTTCATCAAATGATTAAAATGACTTTTTAAATCACCTTTGGCTTAACTAAAACGGTATTATTTCGAAATGGTACTCTAATAACACACAGTATTTGATTTCAGAAACATGTTTACAGTTCGAATTTGACTGGAATTCAATGTAAAATTCAATTTGAATTATGGAAATTTGGACGAATTTCATTTTCGTTATTCAGAGAATTCAGGAAAGTTAGTTTATACTTTAATTTGGGTATTCGGATATATCCGAATCTCTGAATAATGAAAAATTTGTCTGAATATTTATTTGGAACTAAACGAAATGTCTAATGATCTGCAAAGCAGTAAAAAGGAGGACATAAGGTTTCCTGACTTTTACTTTTCAAATACTGTACATACTGCCAATATGAAGTAGTCAAACATGGAAAAACTGTTTTGGCGCCTATTATTTAACCCCAGTTCAGGTTTTTTTATTAACTATGAGCCCCCTAGTCCCCTCCATAAAGCCCCCCAAGCATTCCTTTTTTTTTTTTTTTCTTTTAGGATCCATTCACACCAGAGCAGTCTGTTGTGGTGTGTTTAATGCTCAGTAACATGTGTTGTGTTAAGCCAGCCTATTTATTAGAATGCTGTGCTTACCATACCACAACAAAGCAAAATTTGCTTCTACTGCATTTGCGCTCATTCAGCACACCTAACACATGGAAAAATGTTACCTTGCATTGAGTGCATGGGAAGGGTGTGCTGGGGTGCTAATCACAATGAAGGACTGCAGCACACCTGCACACCTGCGATAATGCATGAACATCACATGCATTATCGCATGTTACTGCCACACAGTGGTGTGAATGGGTCCTCGTCTATACCCTTATCCAGCAGTCTTATCGCTCCTCAATGCTGAAGACAATAATGTGAAGACAATATTAACCACTTCAATACAGGGCATTTATACACCCTTCCTGCCCAGACCAATTTTTAGCTTTCAGCGCTCCCACACTTTGAATGACTCAGTCATGCTACTCTGTACCCAAACAACATTTTTATAATTTCTTTTTCTCCTACAATGCTGTCTGCTAAGAAAATCTGGAAAATAATGTTCTATAAGTTTTTTAATAACGCTGAAAACAATGGACTATAGACTAGACCAACTGTGAGCCCATCAGCCAGACTCCATATATACACATGTGCCTGCACAAGCCTGCACACACTTTGGCTAATGGCAAGTTCTTCACATTGACCCCCCATCTTCCCCATCTTTCCTAAGGGTGGGTCCAGATGCCCATTTGGGGGAGCTTTTCAGAATGAGATGTTTCCAAAAAATGTATCTCTGGGCAAGCCCCTCAGTTTATTTATTTACTGGATCCATTTTTTAAAAGCATTGGGCACAGTACACTTGAGTAAGGAGAAATGGAAGGGATAATTCTTGTGTGTCTCTGGTAGTACCAATATTTATAATGCCTTAAGTATTCATACCCCTTGAAATTTTCCACATTTTGTCATGTTACGGCCAAAAACATAAATGTATTTTATTGGGATTTTATGTGATAGACCAACACAAAGTAGCACATAAGTGGAAGGAAAATGATAAATGGTTTTCAATTTTTTTTTACAAATAAATATGTGAACAGTGTAGCGTGCATTTGTATTCAGACCCCCTGCGTCAATACTTTAACCACCTTTCGCTGCAATTACAGCTGCAAGTCTTTTTGGGTATGTCTCTACCGGCTTTGTACATCTAGAGAGTGAAATTGTTGCCCATCCTTTTTTGTAAAATAGCTCAAGCTCTGTCAGATTGGATGGAGAGCACCTGTAAACAGAAATTTTCATGTCTTGCCACAGATCCCCAATTGGATTTAGGTCTGGACCTTGACTTGGCCATTTTACCACATGAATATGCTTTGATTATGCTTCTATCTAAACCATCCCATTGTAGCTCTGGTTGTATGTTTAGGTTCATTGTCCTGCTGGAAGATGAACCTCTGCCCCAGCCTCAAGTCTTTTGCAGATTCAAACCTTTTTTTCTTCTAAGATGGCTGTTTGGCTCCAGCCATCTTCTCATCAACTCTGACCAGCTTCCTTGTCTCTGAAGAAAAGCATTCCCACAACATAATGCTTCCACCACCATGTTTCATGGTGGGGATGGTGTGTTCAGGGTGATGTGCAGTGTTAGTTTTCCGCCACACATAGCGTTTTGCATTTAGGCCAAAAAAGTTTTGTCTCATCTGACCAGAGCACCTTCTTCCACGTGTTTGCTGTGTACCCCACATTCTTCTCACAAACTGCAAATGGCTTTCTTTCAACAATGGCTTTCTTCTTGCCACTCTTCCATAAAGGCCAGATTTGTGGAGTGCACGACTAATAGATGTCCTGTGGACAGATTCTCCCACCTGAGCTGTGGATCTCCGCAGCTCCTCCAGAGTTACCATGGGCCTCTTGGCTGCTTCTCTGGTTAATGCTCTCCTTGCTCAGCCTGTCAGTTTAGGTGGACAGACATGTCTTGGCAGGTTTGCAGTTGTGCCATACTCTTTCTATTTTCGCATGATGGATTGAACAGTGCTCCCTGAGATGTTCAAAGCTTGGGATATTTTTTTATAACCTAACCCTGCTTTAAACTTCTCTCCACAACTGTACCCCTGACCTGTCTGGTGTGTTCCTTGCCCTTCATGATGCTGTTTGTTCACTAAGGTTCTCTAACAAACCTCTGAGGGCTTCACAGAACAGCTGTATTTATACTGAGATTAAATTACACACGTGCACTCTATTTACTAATTAGGTGACTTCTGAAAGGCAATTGGTTCCAGTAGATCAGGTGTCAGCAACCTTTTTCCACTTAAGGGCCGGAGTCAATGTATGTGCATGCATGGAGGGCCTCATTCACCTGCTAATAAATGAAGGTAATAAAAATCCTAACATAGTAATAATAACAGTACAGGTTTACCTCACTTTAAGGTGCTTCACTATTACAAAGCCAGTTCACCCTGAAGGAGTATGTATCTGGGGATTCAGATTTTACTGCCCCTCTCCCCCATCCTGGCACCCAAGGGTGACTGGCACAAGCCCTGCCAGCCAGCATGGTTTGGAGATGGGTTTCCTGTTCCTAGGGAAAGTGGGATTCCTGCCCTTAGGGTAGATGGGGGCCCTGTCTCCAGGGGAGAGGGGGTCCCATCCCCAGGGGTGATGGGGTTGTTGTCTCCAGGGGAAAAGGGGTCTCTGGGGTCCCTGTCCCCAAGGGTGATGTGGGCCCTGTCCCTAGGGGTGATGGGGGCCCTGTCCCCAGGGGTGATGGGGTCATTGTCCCCAAGCGAGAAGGGGTCCCTCAACCCAATCGAGAAGGGGTCCCTATCCCCAGATGAGAAGGGGTCCCTATCCCCAGGTGAGAAGGGGTCCCTGTCCCCAGGGGTAATGGGGTCCCTAATAGGGGTCCCCCCTGTTGCAGTGTCCTCTGTACCCTTATAGCAGTGTCCTCTGTCCCCTGCACCCCCTCCCCACTGTAGGGTCCTCTGTCCCCTGCACCCCCCACTGTAGCATCCTTTGTCCCCTGCACCCCCCCCCCCCCCCACTGTAGCATCCTCTCTTTCCTGCACCACCTCACTGTAGTGTCCTCTGTTCCCCTACATCCCCTCACTGTAGTGTCCTCTGTCCCCTGCACCCCACTGTAGTGTTCTCGGTCCCCTGAATCCCCACTCGAGTGTCCTCTGTCCCCTGCACCCTTCCCCACTGTAGTGTCCCCTGTCTTCTGCACCCCCACTTTAGTGTCCTCTGTCCCCTGCACCCCCCCCCCCCACTGTAGTGCCCTCTGTCCCCTGCACCCCCCACTGTAGTGTCCACTGACCCCTGCACCCCCACCCCCCACTGTAGTGTCCTCTGTTCCCTGCACCCCCCCCCCCCCACTGTAGTGTCCTCTGTCCCCTGCACACCACCCAACAAATACACACTGTGTAGGTAGAACTCTCCTACCTTACACATGTGTACGGCAAGCACAGCAGCAGAGATTGGCATCACAGGATGAATAGGGGCAGGAACTGCTGAAGTTAACTTTTCACATTAACAGGCTGGTGATTGGTTGCTACTTGCTAGGATTGCTGGCAACCAATCACCTTCTGTTTAATGAAAAAGTTAACTCCAGCGGCTCCCACCCCATCCAGTCCTGTGATAACGGCCGCTCCCAGCTGTCCAATGAAGAGAACAGTGGCGAAATTGTCCATGGGCCGGGTGCCCCATAAATATTTGCCAATCAGGAGGCTCGGATGTAATACCGGGCACCTGATTGGCTGAAGATAGAGGCTATCCCATTGGCTGCTAAGCAGAACAGGAAGAAGACATGCACAGAGGAGTCCTGCATCCATCGCTGTGCTACACGTCCCACAGCTCGCCGCCTGACCCACCACCACAATGGGGTAAGTGCTGGACAGACAGCGGGCAGGCAGGAGGGCACAGTGGCTGCATATTATGGTCACAGAGGCTGCAATTGATGGGGCACAGTTGGCTGCATTTTATGAGCACAGAGGCTGCATGTGATGGGTGCAGAGGCTGCATATGAAGGGCACAGTTGGCTGCTTATGATGGGCACAGTTGGCTGCATATTATGAGCACAGTTGGCTGCATATTATGGGCACAGTGGCTGCAATTGATGATGTATTTGTTTCAGTATTTTTCAGTTCGTTTGAGTACCAGCCGCCACTGGTCCAAATATATTAACCACTTCGGCCCCGGAAGGATTTACACCCTTCCTGACCGAGCCCTTTTTTGCAATACGGCACTGCGTCGCTTTAACTGACAACTGCGTGGTCGTGCGACTTGGTACCCAAACAAAATTGACGTCCATTTTTTCCCACAAATAGAGCTTTCTTTTGATGGTATTTGATCACCTCTGCGGTTTTTATTTTTTGCGGTATAAACAAAAAAAGAGTGACAATTTTTCTAAAAAAGCTATATTTTTTACTATTTGCTATAATAAATATCCCCAAAAAATATATAAAAAAAATAATTACTTCCACAGTTTAGGCCAATATGTATTCTTCTACATATTTTTGGTAAAAAAATATTGCAATAAGCATACATAGATTGATTTGCGCAAAGGTTATCGCGTCTACAAAATAGGGGATAGATTTATGGCATTTTTATTAATATTTTTTTTTATTAGTAATGGTGGCGATCTGCGATTTTTATCATGACTGCAACATTGTGGCGGACAGACCGGACACTTTTGACACTATTTTGGGACCACTGGCATTTATACAGCGATCAGTCCTATTAAAATACACTGATTACTGTGTAAATATCACTGGCAGGAAAGGGGTTAAACACTAGGGGGCGATCAATGAGTTAACTCTGTTCCCTCAGTATGTTCTAACTGTAGGGTGGATGGGCTCACTAGAACATGACAGAGATCACTGCTCCCAAAGCAGAACAGGGAAATGCCTTGTTTACATAGGCATCTCCCTGTTCTGCCTCTCTGTGCCACGATCACTGGCCACCGGTGGACATCGCTAGCCGCAGATGAAGCAGCGACGTACGGGTACGATTTATTTGGCACACGTGGCACTTTGCCAACGTATATCAGCGTGAGTCAGTCGGCAAGTGGTTAAAAAGACGAGCATGCTCAGCAAAGTCCATAGCCTCTACTGCCACCATGTGCTCTCTGAGTGACTGTGCATCTCTCCCCTTGCAAACTGACACTCACCTCACCAGGTGGTATGACCCAAATAAGTGTAATATCAGTGCCACTCCAAATCTCACCACTGCCCCTGGACTCTCAAATGTGTATGCTCATGGGATGGAAAAAAATCACAAAGCAACATCATAGCGCAACCCATTTGTTTAAAGTTCCCCAATGCACGTGCATGTATCACTGTGTTAGTCACACTCATGTATATCAGTGTCTAGAACTCACACCCAGTAGGATACAGCAATGCTGTACTGGCCGGCTGCCGCGGATCCTGGAAGTCGCATGCATGTCACCGGCAAGAAGTGATGTCCCCGATATTGACCTAGTTGTCTCTTAAACCCTGCTTCAATGCGTTTCACTATCATCCATGTCTTCAAGAAGCTATTTAATGACTGTTCATGATTTGATACCTGTTCTATTAGCAAAGTGGATTGTAAATTTAGTTTTTTAAACTTCAAAGAAAAAAAAATGATGTACTGTACATGTCTTTTTTTATCTGTCATTATACTTGAATAATGCGCTTCATAGCACCAATTTTCTTTTTCATTTTTCAAGTTAGCCACTAAGGTTGGGTTTACACATATGCGAATTGGATGCGGCTTACACTGCATACAATTTGCAGAACATTTGAAAATATGTTCTTTTCAGTGGGTCCAGTTCATAAATGTGTGTTTCATCCGCAGTCTGCATTGCACAAAAAATTTGTGCGTTTTCTAGGCAGTGCGGTGCGAATTGCAGGCACATAATCTTCAATGGGAATCCATCTGATTCACAGATGTGTTCCTTTGTAAACAGGAATTCTCTCCCCCTCCCCACTACACTTCCCCCTCTCCCAGGTCAGCTGATCCGCAGCTACAACGGAGAGGAACCGCTGAACGAATAATTTTTATCTTCACAAGGAAACTGGAGCTGCAATTCGCACTGGACTAGTGTGGTTCACACTGGGTTCCAGCCTTAAAGGTTTCTTTGTGACAATACTCTTTGGGCTATAGTTTTGAAGAAAAAATAGACTGTAATTAGAATGGGATTATTCAGTAGACCCAAGAGTATGCTTTCCCGTGAGAATGAGAAATGACAAACCCAACCTTACCTGTTTTGCCAGCAAAGGTGAAGGGCTGTAGAGCAAAGATTAATTGGTGGGAGGTCCTGAAAGATCTAAACTTACTGCATTTCCATAAAAGTCATCTGACATGGGTACTCTTTGGGTAGTGGAACAACAACAGTAAGAACTGAGACTAAAGCCCCATACACACGCGCGGATTATCCGAGGACCAGGTCCGTCGGATCATGTCCGATGTTGGTGTTGCGTACACACGGTCGGACAACGTTGTCGGAATTTCCGGTCTGCAAGAACGTCGTGACGTAAGTCGTCTTCCACGAGACTAGAAAAGGGAAGTTCAGCACCACGTCAGGCACCCGTTGGGCTCCTTCTGCTGATCCCGTGTTTATCGCGAGTTAGTCGAAGTTTGGGGACTTACGATTCGCGCTTCTCAGTTTTGTCACTCAGATCGTTACTGCTCTTCAGTTTGTGCTTGTCGTGCGTATCTGTTTATTAGTGCGTGTAGTCAGTTCGCATTTGTTGGTCATTGTGGCCTATATCTTGATATAGGACGCTTTGATTTGCACTGCTTATTGTCTGCTCGTTTCTGGTATTCATTTCGTTCTTTCAGGCCTTGCTGTTTATCGGTGCTTTCTGTTTGTCCGTTCTGACCAGCCGACCGTTTGTGAGCGATGTTTCCCGTATGTACTCGTCGCCGAGTTCGTGCTGTACGCGGAATTGGTGTCGGGCTTTTAGCTTTGAGCCAAGACCCGTCCATGAACAGAGTGACGAGGAGTATGTGGACCAAGAATTGGTTGCTTCAGCGTGATCAGTTCTCGCACATGCCTTTGCTTCGTGAGATCCGGGAGAATAATCCTGATGATTTCAGGAACTTTCTCCGGATGACGGACCCCGTTTTTCACCGTCTTTTGGCTTTGCTGACCCCTTTTATCAGCCGGCAGGATACCTGCATGAGACAAGCCATCACTCCGGAGCAGAGGCTTGTTGCTACGTTGAGGTACTTGGCGACAGGGAGAAGCCTTCAGGATTTGAAGTTCTCTTCAGGTATCTCTCCCCAGTCCCTGGGAATCATTATTCCAGAGACCTGTTCTGCCATCATCCAGGTCCTGCAGGAGGACTATATTAAGGTAACATTTCTACTTTACTATTCCCTTCTATGTATGCTCTGTTTGCTAATGTCTTGTATTTTTGACCTCCTTCCCGAATTACCATGATTGCAATATGCTCTAATATGCTGTGCCCCTTTTCTCCTTCATGCATTTTTCCCTTCACTTACCTCCCCAGCATGCTCTTCTGGCCAAATAGACACCTATGGCCTAGTCACTTAAGCAATGTATTTTGTCTGCTGCATAGTATTGTTTTCCCCCGAAAATATGCACAAATGTTTGCTGTGTGGTTTACTTCATGTAGAGCCCCTTTTTTTCCCTTTTTGTGGGGGGGGGGGGTGGGGGGTTGCCAAATGCATTCTGAACCCCCTCTCCCAACTGCTCTGTCAGATGGTACCAATCCTCTATCTGCTGGCTTTCCAAAGGTCAATAGACACTATATACCTACCTCTTTATAGTGGGCATCTTTAGGGATGAATTCAGCAAAGCATGTAGTGCAAGGGGCTGGCTCAATACTTTCCATTTCCTCTTTTTTTTGTGTTCTTTCCCTCCTATTAGCTTGCTAGGTAATTTGAGAATGTCCAAATGTGCGTTCTTTTTTTTGGGGGGGGGGGGGGATTTTGAATGTTATTTTATCTTTCCTGTGGGCTGCCAATAGTGTTAAGTAAGGAGGGTCTAGCCAAACTAGCACACATTATTGAGCCATTTGGCAATCAATGAAGTGCAGAGGGTTACCTGTCCAACCCCCCCCCCCCCCCCCAAACCATCAGAAGTGGGGCGATTGATGGGGGGTGAGTCATCTGCTAGGGGGACCCTCTACTTTGCGTTGCAAATACTTTACAGCTTTAAATGTAAAAGTCTGATCTTGTTCCAAGATGTTTAGTGTCTAATCTGCTTGCAATGTTTATGTGCAAAGTGACTAATTTTTTTTTCTTGTTTCACTCCACAGTTCCCTTCCAAGCCACAGGAATGGCAGACTGTGGCCTCCCACTTTGCCACCCGTTGGGACTTTCCTAACTGCGGAGGTGCAATTGATGTGAAACACGTCCGCATCGTCCCACCCCCCAACTCGGGGTCCTACTATTATAATTACAAGGGGTTTAATAGTGTAGTGATGTTGGCGGTGGTGTCGGCGACATACGAGTTTTTGTATGTGGACGTGGGGATGAACGGCCGGATCTCAGATGGTGGTGCCATTGCGCACACGGAGTTCTACTGGCGTCTCCA
Organism: Lithobates sylvaticus; assembly: GCA_028564925.1. Classification (NCBI taxonomy): domain Eukaryota; kingdom Metazoa; phylum Chordata; class Amphibia; order Anura; family Ranidae; genus Lithobates; species Lithobates sylvaticus. The sequence goes on along the minus strand of CM053031.1, from coordinate 223,449,893 downwards.
AAGTGGCAGTCTGTGCTTGCCACCTCCAGAGGAGAATGCTGAAGGACTCCCCTTCGTCTTTGTCGCAGATGAAGCGTTTGCGTTGACTCCCCATCTGATGAGGCCCTTCCCGATGAGGACCCTCACCCCAGACCAGAGGGTCTTCAATTACAGGCTGTCGAGAGTACATACTCAATACAAACTCAACCACATTGTTCTTGCCTCTTGCATATTGCACAACTTTTTGAAAAGACACAACAGCAACTATGTGGTGACCGTTGGGCCAGATGTTGAGGGCCCTTCCAATGCCGACCTCACAGCCCTTCAAGCGGCACGTCCAGGCTTGCCCCCTCTAAATGCCTGCGCGGTCCGCGAGCAATATATGGAGTACTTTGTGGGTAGGGGGGCCATTGCTCTGCCTGACGATGTGTGAGAGGCATTTTTAAATAAATATATTTTTTGAACAAACCTATGTTTTCTGGTCATTTCCATATTCTAGCTTCTTTGACATATACATTTTTGCCCTTTAGCTTCAACAGTGGGAATGCACTTTCTGGGCAAAAGGAGGTAACAGTCTCTTCTTCCCAAAAAGATTCTTCTCATGTTGTGTGTTTGATACCTAATCTTTGGTCTAGAGAAGGTTTGTAGTGCATAACTGACACCCAAAATACTCCTTTTCAGCACCATGACAGAAATGTGTGTATTACCAAAAATGGTGTGCTACGTGTTTTTAAACAAATCACTGTGGGTGTCATTTAAATAAGTCAAATCTACTATGCTCTACAAGTGCAGTGCAAAAGTGCCCTGGAAAAGAAACTTGCAGTGCAAACTGGACTTGCCTTTAGTAAATAACACCCATTGCCCCCCAAATCCTTTACATTTGACTTACATAATGCTTTTTTTTTTTTTAAATAAGGAAGCCACACATTTAGAAAATTAAAAAAGTTTACTTGCAACACATTCACAAGTGCATTTACAAACTTCTTGCCAAAACTGACAAGATCTTGGTTCTTGACAACATTGTTTACAAACATTCTGCATTTGGTAAAACCAGGCATGGAGCAAAACAGAACATAGGAACTAGGAAAGTTCAACTTTCTAAAGTGAAGACAAGATCAGACATGACTATATGTTCAAAGTGTGTTTGATCTTGCCTTCATCACATGGGGGGTCACCCCTGGAAAGTGGAAATTTAGAACATGCACACAATTTGGGTCTGAAAATGGTCATTAGATGGTAAAACACATGCCTAGAATCTTCAAAAGTGCCAGTTTCCATCATGGGGATGAATGGACGTTTTTTGGGGGTGCAACCCCTTCACCACAACCAATTTAGTAGTTCGTAAAGTGATTGCACCCCCAAAAAAACGTTGTCATTCATCCACCATGATGGGAGCTAGCACATGTGGACACAATGTGTGCATGTTCCAAATTTCACACAGTTCTTAAGTTGCAAATGTGTTCAGAAACAGCCACAAATGTGTGTTAATTACTTGGTGCGTTTTCAGATTTTTCCTAAAACATCAATGATGTTCTTCAATTTTTGTTGAACATCATTGATGTTTTGCTTTATGTCATCTAGATCTCGATTGCAGACCATTATCTCCCCGATGAGTACGTGGGCACTCTCTGTGGTAAAGTGTGATTCTTCTTCCACAACATCCACGTCACCTAAAAACAACCAAAAAAAACACAAATGTGTTTTGGAAATGACGCAGGCATACATTGATTAGCTTACCAGTAGCTGTGTTCTCCCACACTCACCTGTTGTGGTGACAAGTTCTCCAATTTCTATGATCTCTCCTTCCTCCTCCTCCTCCTCTGCTTCTGGTCTTTCCCCTTCTTTGGGAGGTGTTGGTTTTGTGGTTTCCTCAGACGTCACGAGTTTTCGCTCCCCTATGAGAAGGTACAAAAGGAAGATTTAGCAACACAATCTATTGAGGGCAGAAATAGGAAATGTCAAACATTGCTTGAAAGTGAGTGACAATATTTTTGTTTGGCCAGTTACAAATGACAACAACATGAATGTAGTCACTTTGTAAAGGTGCTAAACTTACTAGCTTTTTGGTAGAAGTTTGTCTGATGGAGACCCCCCTCTAGTATCCACTGGAGCACATGTGTGGAAAAGCATAATAAAAAGTGGGTTTGGGTGTCCCAGCACTAGTGCTCTAGAGTCCAGATGGGAAATCAGCTACTGGGTGACCTCTCCTTTACATAGAATAAATTGGCTTTACATTCTTGATGACATTTCTAGTGAGAACAAACTTCCTTTCCCCAAAAAAAACACCAAACATCGTATTATAAGTGGCCGAACGATCGAGATTGAGTACGATCGAATGGACACACACACACGAACATGACAGTGGCAGAAAGATCGAGGTTGAGTACGATCGAATGCACAGACGAACCTGAAAGTGGCCATTTTAGAATGTACAACTTTGTAAAAATACAAACACATGGAGCAGTATGCAAGCCAAAAATCAAACACAAAACACAACTACTTACTTTTTTGAAGAACTCGCTTGATCTTTCTGTACTGATCGGGCTCCCTCAGTTTCAGGTCTGACCAGCGTTTCCTCAGTTGCTCCTTGGATCGTTGTACCCCAAAATGATTGTACAGCCTCCTCACAACTTTAGACATGATCTTGGCCTTGCGGACATTGGGGTTGAGGTAAGGCCCATACTTCCCATCATAGTCGCTCCTCTTTAATATGTCCACAATCTCCAACATTTCTCCAAATGACATATTGGAGGCCTTGAATTTCAGGCTCCGGGATCGGGATGTTTCTGCCTCCGGCCTTTTCTCGTCCTCCTCCTCGTTGCTGCAATATTTCGGGTGCACCTGCTGTGTCCCCGCCATGTGCTCTCCCCACTGCGCCGTAAAGAGAAGGGGTGGGGAATAGACGAGAAAGATCGTCAGGGGCGGGCGGAGTTTGACGCATGCGCACTGTATATAAAACGTCACACGCCTGTGTCGTAGCCACGATCTGTGAGACGAGGGGAGAGAAAGCTCACGCACGAGACGATCGCTATAACGAAGGTACAATTTGACGTTGGTACATAACTAGCCTCGACTGATTAGACCTTGAGGCTTCTTTATGGAGAAGATTAGGAGAGTTTAGCCTGACATAATTTAAAGTGTTTTGTGTGGTGTTGTGTCTTGCAGAGATTATGGACGGCTTCAACCATGTGAGTTTTCTCCCCCTCTTCATTGATAAATATAGGGAAATGCCCCTATTATGGCAGGCGAAACACCGAGACTACAGCAACAGACCAAAGAGGTACGCAGCCATGAAGAAACTTGTGGCATTTGTAAAGCCAAGGTTCCCCACGGCAACCGTGGAGACCTTAAGAATAAAAATTGCCAACCCGAGGAGTACCTATTTCCGGGAGCGCAATAAGGTCCTGAAGTCCCAAGCATCTGGAGCTGCAGCAGATCAGGTCCATGTCCCCACGCTCTGGTACTATGACAGGCTTCATTTTCTCAAAGACCAGGCTAATGTCAGGAAGTCACTCTCGACTCTTCCTTGCACGCGTCCTTCCATGCACGCCACCCCTGATGAGGCTTCCGAGGAGAAACCTGGGCCTTCCAGTCTGGAAGATGTGGAGGAGCCCAGCTTGTGGCAGGTATAGTAGTTTTGTAACCATTTTTGTGAATAATGAATGATGTTCACTTAATTCAGGATCCCCAATTGCTTAGTTCCTAACGTGTTTGACATATCAACTGACAGTAGTGTTGGAGACAGTTGGGGCAAGAATCTAAACTGCAGGGCTGAGAATTGTATGGTTTTCTATTTGTAAACATTTTGCAACAGTCACTAGATGAGAATTGTGTGTGTTTGATGAACAAATAACTCAAACTATGTCCCTTTTTCATACACAGGAAGACCTCAGCCAGGAGGTGGCTGTGGAATGTGGCAGTCAGGAGGAGGCAGGGGTTAGTGTCAGCCAAGAGGGGGGTAGGCGTAGGAGCCTGACTGTCTCCCAAGTCCCTCCCTTTTCCGCCTTCCCTACAGAAGGGCGAGAAGGATGGGGGAGGTGGGAGAGTCAGCGCTCCAGCTGATCAGAGAGGCTTCAGCCTCCCTATATGCCACACCCACCTACGAGGAGGCCTTTGGCTCCTTGGTTGCCAATAAAATGAAGGGTATGGAGGAGGGGCAACGCAGCATGTGTGAGGGGGTCATCCTCAAGGTCATAAATGAGGGGATGGCTGGGGAGATGACCCCACTCACACATGTTTGCGATAGTGACCTTGCTCCGCCTCCTCGTCCTCCTCCTCCTTCTGCCACCCCACCAGCACCACAGCGTGGAAGGAAGCGTACAAGGAAGACCTGAGAGTGACGACCTGGATTCAGTCTGGTCTGAGAGAAGATGGAGCCTCTCGTAGGACCAGAGCCTGGGGACCTAGATGGCATCTGCTGCAGTTCCGGATGTTTTGGACTTCAGGACCAGATAGCACTCCCTTATTATTTAGATAGGTACTCCTCAGGCCCCCAATTTTAGACGCTTGTAAAATGATGGTTGCCGTGGGGGTCCAAGGCTTTGCAAATTCCCCAAGTTTCTCTATCGCTGCGTTCCTCTTTGGTTTGTTGCTGAGACCTAAATAAAGGTATTTTGGATTTGAAAAAATCATTGCCTATGTGTTTTACTTTTCTACAATGACAGTTTATTTGTGAGTAGGCAGGTACATTTCACTAATCATAAAGTATAATTAACAAGGGGCACCAACAACCAACAAACTCCTAGTAAATTTAAGCAACAAATAGAAATGTTAATAATGTTGTTTTGCTAAGTTGAGACACACAACCCCCCTCAAAAAAAAAAAAAAAATCTCCTTAAAATATGTATTCCAAAAAAAATACTAAAATGACAAATCATCCAAAAAATATAACAAAGATTCTTTTACGATCTGAGTAAAAATAAACATGTAGTCTAGAAATCCTGAAAACTAATAAAGAACTAAGTTTGGGAGAAGTGCGGGTGAATAGGAGCAGCTAAAACATGTCATTCTTCTTGCATTGTAAAGAAAAAGAGAATGCGCTGCATTAAAGACATTTTAACATTGCAGCGTGACGAATGTGCTGTGTCAATTAGGAAAGGTAGTTTCACCTGACCGAGCGCTTCCGTCACAGAATTTCTTCTGAGCATGCGTAGCACTTTGTCCGTCGGACTACGCTACACACGATCGGATTTGGTGTGATCGGACTTTGTTGTCGGAAAATCTATCCAGCAGGAGATAGGACTTTGTCCGTCGGACAATCCGATGGAAACTGTCCGATGGTGCCTACACACGGTCGGAATTTCCGACAACATTGTCCGATAGGACAGAATCCATCGGAAAATCCGACCGTGTGTATGGGGCTTAAGTAATGGCACACTGAGACTAAGCATGAATACCAGGTATAGAGGATGAAACCAGAGTCTGAATCAGGCACTCCAACTGAAAATAACCATCTTGCAGAGCTTTCACTGTTTAGGTGGCAATCAACTGGAAAAGAGTGACCAGCGGAGACGGCAATGATCCCTTGAGTCCAAGCACCTCTGGATAGAGCCAGTGCTGTATCTTGGCCTAGGCCAACAGTAGGGTGGCACTGCATGCAAAGAAGCCCTCCTGACTTCCGCCTCCCGCACAAATTCAATCCCCGGCTGCTGGCGGCTTGTTGTAGTGCAGCACTGGGTTATATGGTACGTACTTGGCTGGGTAGGGTGGAGGGAATGGTGCCGCCATAGAGTGGCCCGTGACTGCCCCCCCATAGAGTGGCCGGTGACTGGCCCTCCTGCAAGTATGTCTGTCCCGCTCGGTTCTTCGTCCTGTCGGCATGTGATGAATGAACGGCGGCCGGGGGTAATAACGTCGGTGACTAAAGGGTGGCATGGGGTTACAATGCAGTGACAGAGAGCGGCCTCATCCATGGACGAGCAGAGTGCCGAGCACCCCCCTCCTTCTGAGGAGGACTGGCTGGAGATGATGAAGGAGAGGAGCTTCCCTGACCTGGAGGAGAAGCCTGAGGACAGGTATGAATAAAGCACTGGTGACAACTGATGAGGCCGCACTGGTGAGGCTGCACTGATGGGCACCGATAAGGCTGCACTGATGGGCACCGATAAGGCTGCACTGATGAGTACTGATATGCTTCATGTTATTATTGTTAAAGTTGTTGTTAATATTCATTTTTTGATCTTAATTATGCATAAAACATTTAACAGTATAATTTCATGAGTTAATTTAAGATCAGACTTTAAGATCAGGGCAGGGCAGGGTAGGGTTTGGGTGAGGCAAGTGGTGGCGAGTAACTCTTAAGTTCTGGCTAGTGGCTCAGGACTTGACATTTTGAGGCCTGGATTGTACATTCACATCAGTCCCTGCCCTCAAGGAGCTTACAAGTAGGCACTTGGTACCCACTTTTTTTGTACAGAGAGGAAAAGGTGGAGCCTAAAGATGAAGGGGTGTGGTTTACAGATGATAGGGCGGGTCTTAAAAGGAAAGGGGTGTGATCTTAGAAGGAAGGGGTGCACAAGTTTAGTCAGGCCTAGGGCAGCGCAAAACCTAAATACACCACTGGATAGAGCGATATGTATTAGGAGGACAGTGGAGTGTCATGAGTGCTGAGTAAACAAACAAGCAATCAACCAACCCAATCATATTTAGACTAAAGCAGCCCATCGATGAGTCATCTTTTTTCATTCAACCAGGGGGTTGAATGGAAAAAAACGACCAATTCCCCCATCCAGACACTCAATATTGATGGGGGAGTGCTCCCCACTGAGGTATTATATTCTGACAATGGGGAGACATTCCCAGAATATGTTGCAGGCCATAATATCATGAATTCATTTTGTGACACGAGTTATCTGCAAGGATAAAACAGACAAAGCTTTAACCTTTAGTAAACAATAGTCCATAACAATAGATGGTTACCTGGATAATTCTTCTCATGTAATCATATACACAGTAGGCTTTGTTGATCACAGGGGGAGATGTTGGAAGGCTGGCCGCAGGCTAGCCTGAATTTGTAGGAGGAGTCTGAGGGCTATATATCCCTCCTCCTCCTCCATGAGATCCTTCGTCGGATCATTTCTGGGTTCAGGGCATTTTGCGTCACTTCCGGTTTCGGCTAGCTGAGCAGCAGCACGGACGGCTGCAGGAATCTCGCCTGTTCCTTCTCCCGGTAGTCGTGGTTCCGGTAGGTGCGGGCGGGTGGCATCAACGGAGAGCTGGCATCAGATGCCGCTCGTCCCGCTCAGGTGCCGGCCTGAGCTCAGCGTGGGGGGTCAGCCTGATCGCAGGCGAATGTCGGCTCAGGGGGGGCTGTCCTGGACGTTACTTCACGCTGTTTGCTGCCCCAATCGCTCCCCCTTGTGCTGCAGAGGCAGCGGATGGGGGTGTCCGCATGTCGCAACATTTGGTAGGCAGTACTGCTTGCTAAACTTTGCCCATTCACCTGCATAAGGTTCATGTCGCTAGTGCTGACACTGGGTCTTCAGGGGTTAAACAGGCAGTGAAGATGACACACATGTTTTCATCGCCTGTCATCCCTTTTCATTCTATTCTGTGTCCTTGTGGGGCTGTGTGGTTCCAGAAACTTTCATCAGCAAGCCTGTCATTTCTGAATGCCGTTCTGTGAGCACTTGAGTTGGTTTGTTCTGTTAGCGTGCATAAATCCTTCACTTTCCGCCCACTTCCCCCGGTGTTTCACTGGGGGGGGTAATCGGCCGCCCGCCAGCTCCTCTCTCCTTGTGCAGTTCCGGCTCCACGAGGGGGCCATCCGCCCGCTTTTCCCTGTCATGGTGCTCCTTACTTACAGTTTGGTCATGAGCCAATCGTACACAGGTCAGGGGTCAGGACACTGCAATACTTTACTGGCCGCATGCTTGTTTCTGCTAATTGACCTGCCAGGTAGTGACAGAGCAGCAAATGGCCCCGGGGCCCTTCCCTTCAAAGACAAGTCAGCAAAGACCGTCCCCTGTATCTTTCTGGGGGTAGGGGGGCTTTTCCATACTTGCCCACCATTCCCCCCAGTGCCTGAAACATGTTACGCTGGCAGAATAAGAGAGCGGGCTGATCCTGCTGAGGTCACAGTACAGACACGCCCACCACCAGCTTGATCTCTGGTGTGCTGGGGATTCTGGGTAACACAGATGGTACTGCTCCTAAAAAAATCAGTAGGTGCTGTCATGTGTTCACTCATAGCTTCCTGTCATAGCGTGTCACTGTCATAGCGGGTGCTGTCACACATGTTCAGTCATGACGTTCCAGTCTAGCTGGTTCAGTCTAGCGGGGTCGGTCAGCACGTCCATCCTCAGCGTCTTAGCATTCCTGTTGGGTACTTGTGACAGACCTAGCCGGGACACAGGCGGTTGGAGGGGACTGAAGGCGAGCCTATTACCTTGCGATTATGGGCCCTGGCATTTGGGGGAACAGTGCTCTTTGAGCTGCAAGCCTGGGACCCCTGAGCTGGTGGTACTTGGATTCAGGTCCATGCTGGCCCCCCAATACACATAGAATCTGTATGTGTATTTGGCATATTAGCAAGAGATGCTAATGTTATGAACTCCAGGAATGGGAGCTGGAGATCGCCTACATACAGCTGCTAGACTCTGCTCAGCAGCAGGGTGGGGCTCCCTTTGCCTGGGACTATCAGGAAATACCGGCAGACAGCTCTGAAATCCTGGCTGAAGAGTCCGCAATGTGGCATAGTAACAGAGTGCTTTGCCCACCTGCCCCCGCAGCTATGGACGCGGAGGTCTTATGGCGGATGCAGCAAGTGCTGACTGACCTTGACAAACCTGTTACTGCACAAAACGAGGTTGGATGGAGGAATATGCCTGTCCAGCAGCATGCAAGAGAATCAGCAGTGGAAACTCTGGAGATTGCTGTCCCCAAACCTGAAGTGCTGACAACAGAGCAGAGCTCTGCTAACTTCTGCCCAGCATCAACAGCAGTATCTGGGGAGTTACAAGGAACTTCCCCAGCTGAAGCGCTGGTCACCGGACAGAGGGTCCAAGACCTCTGCCCCACACCTGTGTCAGTTTTGGAGGCTCAGGGTGAGAAGTTGGCGATCGCTTCCCAGCAGCAGATACAGGGGGAGAAGGGAGAGGAGGTGTTTGTTGTCCCTCCTCAACAGTCGGCCAGGGTGGAGAAAGCGGTCTTTCCTCCCCAGCAAAGATCCGTGCACCTGGGAGACAATACCACAGACATGTCATCCCAGCAGCCAGATGAGGGAATGGAAATGGAAGCAGCCGGCTCCCCTTCCCAATGGCAGCTACACAATTTGGGAGTGGAGGAAGCCAGCCTCCTGCCCCAACGGTTAACCAGAGCGGAGGATGTGGAGTCCCCAGCAGAAGTGCTGGCAACAGGGCAGAGTGCTACCCACCTCTGTCCAGCACCAGCAACAGCTGCGGAGTTCCAGGGAGCTGGGGCAGTTGGCCTCTCTCCCCAACAGTTAGCTGGAGGAGATGATGTAGGGAAGCTCCTACACCCACCTGAACTGCTGGCAACGGAACAAAGTGCTGCTGGCCTCTGCCCGCAACTAAAACAGGACAGATTCCCTGTAAAGGTGGATGGGAATGCAGTCTCCACCAGTATAACCCAGGGATGCTGGGCGGTCGGCCCAGATCCCCAACAGCAGGATGGAGTGAGCCCAGTCACCCTGTCTTCTCTCCAGCGGCTGAAAAGACTCCAGGGAGAAGGGCCAGTCCAGGCCTCTCCCCAGCGGCAGATATGTTCTTTGAGAGAGGCAGAGGTTGGCTGGGTGAGTGCTCTGTTTGAAACAATTTGTTTGGGGTACTGTGTGGGTACAGGCATTAGAGGACTGGAACTATGGACTAACTTCGGAGTCAACCCGTCTGGGGTCTCCTCCTGTGTTAGTCTCCTGCCGAAAGGGGAGAAATGTGACAGACCTAGCCGGGACACAGGCGGTTGGAGGGGACTGAAGGCGAGCCTATTACCTTGCGATTATGGGCCCTGGCATTTGGGGGAACAGTGCTCTTTGAGCTGCAAGCCTGGGACCCCTGAGCTGGTGGTACTTGGATTCAGGTCCATGCTGGCCCCCCAATACACATAGAATCTGTATGTGTATTTGGCATATTAGCAAGAGATGCTAATGTTATGAACTCCAGACAGCCTGTGTTTCACCTATTGTTGTGTGTGCTATTTAACCCTGCAATTGAATGATGGAGTCCAGTGTTGATTAAGATAATTAGCTCATGCTAATTAGGTTAGGTGTGAGTCATCTGGCTGTATATATGTGTGACATGTCAAATAAAGATGGATTCCTGATGTGCCCTACACTGGTGTTGTCTGGTGACTGGGTAGGCTAAGGGGTCTTGGATTGTGTGGTACCGGACGGAGGAAGCATTTACGGCGGACATCTTGAGTACGGGGTCCGTCACAATTGGCTGGCAGCGGTGGGATCGTGCTTCCTTGTCGTGAACACATCCAAACCATCACCTGGATCCAAGGCCCGGACAGCAGAGGTACAGATACGTCATCATGGAAGAGGAATTCGGAAGGAGGTTGCGAGAGATGCGGATACAGCACAGAGGACCAGTATCGGTGCAGGTCCTGCTGGGATGGTATGATTCTGTTCGCCTACAACTCTGGAAAGAAGCGCTAGCCTGTGAGCAGCGACACCAGGGAAAAGTTCTCCCCTCCATCCATGTAAGGTACTGGTCGCAGTATGAAGTACGAATGCTGTTATTGGGGGAACAACCGAAGCAGGAGTGGACAGCTGAGTTAAGCAGGCTGATCCGGGCAGAAATGCGTTTGGACGAGAGCTACAGAGCCCTCCGGTGGTATGTAGCCCAAGTGTGCCCGTGGACAGCGGATGACAGGCCCACGGAAGGCTTTGATTATAATGGCCTGGGATTGTTGTACTGGAGGCTGTCCGAGGACCCCGACTTTGGGAGTGATCTGGAGTGGCGTTTGGAGGAAATAATGGAGCACAGAGAGCAAATATTGAACATCTCGGAAGTGCTCTGGGCACAGGAAGATTTGGAGTTCCTGGCCGCTCAGGAATGGGAGCTGGAGATCGCCTACATACAGCTTCTAGACTCTGCTCAGCAGCAGGGTGGGGCTCCCTTTGCCTGGGACTATCAGGAAATACCGGCAGACAGCTCTGAAATCCTGGCTGAAGAGTCCGCAATGTGGCATAGTAACAGAGTGCTTTGCCCACCTGCCCCCGCAGCTATGGACGCGGAGGTCTTATGGCGGATGCAGCAAGTGCTGACTGACCTTGACAAACCTGTTACTGCACAAAACGAGGTTGGATGGAGGAATATGCCTGTCCAGCAGCATGCAAGAGAATCAGCAGTGGAAACTCTGGAGATTGCTGTCCCCAAACCTGAAGTGCTGACAACAGAGCAGAGCTCTGCTAACTTCTGCCCAGCATCAACAGCAGTATCTGGGGAGTTACAAGGAACTTCCCCAGCTGAAGCGCTGGTCACCGGACAGAGGGTCCAAGACCTCTGCCCCACACCTGTGTCAGTTTTGGAGGCTCAGGGTGAGAAGGTGGCGATCGCTTCCCAGCAGCAGATACAGGGGGAGAAGGGAGAGGAGGTGTTTGTTGTCCCTCCTCAACAGTCGGCCAGGGTGGAGAAAGCGGTCTTTCCTCCCCAGCAAAGATCCATGCTCCTGGGAGACAATACCACAGACATGTCATCCCAGCAGCCAGATGAGGGAATGGAAAAGGAAGCAGCCGGCTCCCCTTCCCAATGGCAGCTACACAATTTGGGAGTGGAGGAAGCCAGCCTCCTGCCCCAACGGTTAACCAGAGCGGAGGATGTGGAGTCCCCAGCAGAAGTGCTGGCAACAGGGCAGAGTGCTACCCACCTCTGTCCAGCACCAGCAACAGCTGCGGAGTTCCAGGGAGCTGGGGTAGTTGGCCTCTCTCCCCAACAGTTAGCTGGAGGAGATGATGTAGGGAAGCTCCTACACCCACCTGAACTGCTGGCAACGGAACAAAGTGCTGCTGGCCTCTGCCCGCAACTAAAACAGGACAGATTCCCTGTAAAGGTGGATGGGAATGCAGTCTCCACCAGTATAACCCAGGGATGCTGGGCGGTCGGCCCAGATCCCCAACAGCAGGATGGAGTGAGCCCAGTCACCCTGTCTTCTCTCCAGCGGCTGAAAAGACTCCAGGGAGAAGGGCCAGTCCAGGCCTCTCCCCAGCGGCAGATATGTTCTTTGAGAGAGGCAGAGGTTGGCTGGGTGAGTGCTCTGTTTGAAACAATTTGTTTGGGGTACTGTGTGGGTACAGGCATTAGAGGACTATGGACTAACTTCGGAGTCAACCCGTCTGGGGTCTCCTCCTGTGTTAGTCTCCTGCCGAAAGGGGAGAAATGTGACAGACCTAGCCGGGACACAGGCGGTTGGAGGGGACTGAAGGCGAGCCTATTACCTTGCGATTATGGGCCCTGGCATTTGGGGGAACAGTGCTCTTTGAGCTGCAAGCCTGGGACCCCTGAGCTGGTGGTACTTGGATTCAGGTCCATGCTGGCCCCCCAATACACATAGAATCTGTATGTGTATTTGGCATATTAGCAAGAGATGCTAATGTTATGAACTCCAGACAGCCTGTGTTTCACCTATTGTTGTGTGTGCTAATTAACCCTGCAATTGAATGATGGAGTCCAGTGTTGATTAAGATAATTAGCTCATGCTAATTAGGTTAGGTGTGAGTCATCTGGCTGTATATATGTGTGACATGTCAAATAAAGATTGATTCCTGATGTGCCCTACACTGGTGTTGTCTGGTGACTGGGTAGGCTAAGGGGTCTTGGATTGTGTGGTACCGGACGGAGGAAGCATTTACGGCAGACATCTTGAGTACGGGGTCTGTCACAGTACTGTCGTTCAGGTGCTGGCAGCAGGCGCTGTCATTAGGCGTTCAGTTTCAGTGTTCCTGTCGCTGCATGTTCAGTCATAACTGGTGCTGTCACAAGCGGATTCCAGTTGCAGCGGGTCAGGCACAGTGGTTCGGTCATGGCATTTTCCTGTCATAGCGGATCGCCCAAAGCAGTTCTTGTCAGCGTGGTCCGCGGTCCTGTCATATCGGTTCTGTCACAGTGGGTTCATAACAGCTTTTCGGTGACAGCGTTCCTGTCACAGCATTTTTGTCGTAGAATTTTCCTGTGTCGGCTTCATTCATAGCATTTCCTGTCGTAGCTTTTCGTTCGTAGCAAATTTTCCTGTCGCAGCATTTTCCATTGTAGCTGTCATTCGTAGTATTTCCTGTCGTAGCATTTAGTTTGTAGCGTTTTCCTGTCATATAGATTTTTCCTGTCGTAGCATTTTCCTGTGTAGCTTTCGTTCGTAGCATTTCGTTCCTAGCGTTATTTCCTGTCGTAGCATGATTTCCTGTCCTGGGTTTCATTCATAGCATTTCCTGACGTAGCGATTCTCCTGTCATAGCGATTTTCATTTGTAGCATTTCCTGTCGCAGCTTTTTCCTGTCGTAGCTTTCCCATGTAGTTTCATTCGTAACATTTTGTTCGTAGCATTTCCTGTGTTGTTTCATTTCATAGCGCTTTTCCCGTCATAGCAACTTTCCTGTCATAGCGATTTCCTGTCGCAGCATTTTCCTGTGTAGCTTGCAGTTGTAGCGATTTTCCTGTTGTAGCGATTTTGCTGTCGTAGGGTTTTCCTGTCGTATCGTTTTCCCGTGACAGCATTTCATTCGTAGTGTTTTCCTGTCGCAGTATTTCAGTCTTTGCATTTCCTGTCGCAGAATTCCATTCGTAGTGTTTTCCTGACGCAGCATTTTCCGGTCACAGCATTTTCCCTGTGGTAAGCTTTTCTCTGTCGTATGCATTTTCTCTGTCGTAGCACTTCTGTCACCATTTGTTTTTCGTTCGTAGCATTTCTGTCATAGTTTTCCTGTCATAGCAATTTCCATTTCATGGCTTTTCATTTGTAGCATTTCCCTGTCATAGCATTTCTGTCAGCTAGTGCTCACATCTAGGATCTGTCACGTCTACGGATCCATACGGGCTGAGGTTTCGTTCCAATTGATTGTCGTCCCACAATCCTCTCACCCGCATAACATACGTCATACGATGCACGCTCATTTCTTTACACTCGTACGTCTACCCACCGCAGTCTGTGGGCACACTAGCTCTGAGGGTTTGTTTTTGCTACGTGTCTGTTTTTCTGTCTTAGCATTTTGTTAGTAGCATTTCTGCTAGCTAGGGCTCAATCTAGGGTCTGTCACGCCTATGGACCCATACGGGCTGAGGTTTTGTTTCAATTGGTGGTCGTCCCACAATCTTCTCACCCGTATAACATACGTCATACGGTGCATGCTCATTTCATTACACTTGTATGTCTACCCACCACGGTCTGTGGGTACACTAGCCCAGAGGTTTTGTTTTCTACCTGTCTCTGTTGTTCTGTTGTTGCATGTTGTTTGTAGCATTCCTGTCATAGCATTTCTGGTAACTAGGGCTCACATCCAGGGTCTGTCACGTCTACGGACCCATACGGGCTGAGGTTTCGTATTTAATTGATTGTCGTCCCACAATCTTCTCGTCCATATACCATACGTCATACGTGCACGTTCACCATTACACCTTTACTACTACCCACCACGTTCTGTGGGTATCTCAGCCCTGAGTGTTCATTTTAATTACCTGTCTTGGCGCTGCAGGTTGCTCGGGCTCGCTCATTACATACACTAGTTTTGTGGCATCATTAGGTTCACATTCATGTGCTGTTGGTCTTGTAATTTCTGCACCCACATCCTCATACTTGTCAGGTACGTAGGGGTGTTGTTGTTTTGTGTGTTGGTTGTCTGTTCTCATTTTTCTAGTTTGTGTTTCCCTAGATCAGGGTATGTTGTGCGTTTCCGAAGCTGCCTTTTCTCATTCATTTCTTCACCGCCGCATAGGGGTTTCAGTGCATGATAGCACCCCATCGTCGAGGGGTGGGACCATACCAAACTCAGAGCTTAGTTTTATCACTGGTGTACCCCTTTCCTGGCCTCAGCTGGGGGGGAGGGGCAGTACTTTTAGGTGGTTAATCCCAACTTTGTCCCAACCTCTTCCACCCGCCATCGCAGCACATGCTTCCATGTATGATTCTTTAACCCAGATTCATGCGGCACTTATGTGCTCTCACGTCTATACGAAATTGTTAGACAGGATGTAGGTGAACTTAGCACACTCGGCTTGCGCAGAGGCGTTAGTTGTGGCTCCTGCTCTTCTCAGTATGCCTGCAGGTGATGTTGGAATTTCTTTACAGTGGCATGTAGAACTGGGGACAAGCTTGGTCTCAGGTAATCGATCTGGCCAATGGTTCTTATCCAGATTTTTCCTCTGGCCAATGGTTCTTATCCAGATTTTTCCGAGGGCTTCTACCAACGGCGGGAAGGTTTCATAGGTTCATGTCTCTGGCTTTCGCTGCTTATTGCTTCGGCAATGTGACCTCACCTGCCAATTCCATGAAGTATCTATCAGGTGACCAGCTTTCAGGTTGTCCATTTTTTGCAGCTCACCCTCTCTAAGCCTTCAAGAGAGGAAAGTCTGGGATGTTCTTTTTGGCACAGCTACCAGTTACCGGACAGGTTTTTGCGGTGTTTCAGACTTCCTGTCTCCTTCCCTTTGGCGCAGTTCTCTAGGCAGTTAGCATTTAGGCAGTTCTCTCTTACCACGCTTACAACTTCCCCTTCATTTGAATAGATGGTTAAGCGGATTAAGTAGTTGTCCTTCTCTGCAACATTCCTTGGGTCTGCTCTTTCTCCATCCTATCACTACAAACAGTTCGTTCTCGTGTCCAG
Organism: Lithobates sylvaticus; assembly: GCA_028564925.1. Classification (NCBI taxonomy): domain Eukaryota; kingdom Metazoa; phylum Chordata; class Amphibia; order Anura; family Ranidae; genus Lithobates; species Lithobates sylvaticus. The sequence continues at coordinate 223,434,142 of CM053031.1, read as the reverse complement.
GTTACTTGCCAAACCAAGCTAGAATTCCAAACCCCTTTTCTGAATATTCATCTGGTTCAGAGGCACTTTTGTAGGTCCCGCACAGGGGGTCCATTCAGGTTCATGGGGCGCTGGGGATCCTAGGTTTTAGCAGCTACATCCGTAAACCCCCTTTCTGTAGTCATCCGGGCATTCGCATTCTCTGGGCTAATGGTTGTTGCTGGCCCTTCTTTGTAGCTTGCACATCTCACCTACTTCGTGTGTCTTTTTGCCCTCTTTTAGGCATACTGACCAGCCAGGCCAAGGCCAAGGCACACCTCAGGTCTTGGTAGTTAGGGTTATCGCATTTCCGAGTGAAGACTCTGACTACAAGTTGGAAGGCTGGCCGCAGGCTAGCCTGAATTTGTAGGAGGAGTCTGAGGGCTATATATCCCTCCTCCTCCTCTATGAGATCCTTCGTCGGATCATTTCCAGGTTCCCACCCACCTGTTCCCCCATACTTTTATTATTTCATTCATATTCATTCAGGGTATGCCCTCTTTTAGGCATACTGACCAGCAAGGCCAAGGCACACCTCAGGTCTTGGTAGTTAGGGTTATCGTATTTCCGAGTGAAGACTAGACTCTGACTACAAATATTACTTTACACTCTTTGACAAGTAGCACAGACCCTATATGCGTTATAATGGAAGCTGTCAGGAGAGAAACATGGGCACAGCAACTGCTATCTTGGGTTTGAAGGTGCAAGTCACAGGGCTGTAATCTTCATCCTAGCTTTAATAGTGGAATAATGACACAGAACATACAAGGTGTGTCTAAAAAGGTTGGTGAATAGTCCGATATATCAACAGCAACATGGCCCAGATGGATGTCGAAAAGCGCCACCTAGCGTGGAGTACACGTGACCGTCAGGGTAAACCTGCTGCGGGCAGTCGAACATCGTCAGTGTTAGTGGTAGGGTCACAGTGCAATGGAGCCAGAAGTAAAGGTGCTACAAATTGGGGAAAACGGCAACGGAGATGCATGAACTGTTGGTGCAAGTACATGGGATGGAAACCGTGAGCAGAAAGTGTGTTAACGACTGAGAATGAGCCACATTTGGGCTGGCCATCGTCAAGCAGAACCCCAGACAAGATCTAAGCATGCAACAAATGCTGGCATGGGATCAGTGACTGACTCTATGATTGATGGCAGAGGACTTGGTGGGCAACATCGTCTGCAAAGATTTGGGTAAGCAGAAGATCTGTTCCCGGTTTGTGCCACACATAAAGGAAAAAGGATGGAAACCTCTGGGAATTTCATTACACATGAGACAAGGATCCATCCTTTCTGCGAACCATGGTCGCAGGGGATGAGACCTGGTTCTACCAGTTTGATCCCGAATCCAAGCGTCAATCGATGGAATGGCGTTCACCATCTTCCCCGTGACCCAAAAACAGTCGCCTGCCAAAGTCCAAGGTCAAGACAATGTTGAACGCCTTCTTCAACAACTATGGCATCCTCTATTTGTTCCTGCAGGTCAAACCTTGAACATCGCATTCTATGATTACGTTTTTGAAACGGTTGCTACGACGCATCCACCGTGTTCAGCCAGAGTTGCACAGGACTGGACAGTTAATGTTGCTGCACGATAACGCCTCTGCGAACTATACGATCTGTGTGCGCCAATTGTTGGCTCAGTGCAGCGTACCTGTTCTCGATCATTCACCGTCCTCTTCTGATCTGGCGCCTGCAGACTTCTTTCTGTTTCCCCATCTGAAGAACATCATGAAAGGTGCATATTTTGCAGATGTGGCGGCAATCCAAGAATGCATGACAGTCGTTAAGCAATCTATTCCTAAAGAGGCCTATGCTGACAGTTTCCAGAAGCTTTATGAACATTGCCAAAAGTGTGTTGTGAAAAATGGCGATTATTTTGAAGGCCAATAAAGGTAATTTGTTTGTATCTTCTGTTTTATTTATTTCCTGATACAATTCACCAAATGTTTTAGACACACCTCGTATATGCATTCACTGAAATGTAAGAACACCTAACCTGCCCATTTTTTCAAGGTCTGTGCCACAAGAATAAGGTTGTTCTTGGACCTTTAAAAATAAAATAAAAATCAGCACTTATAAACATCTATTCTGATAGGTTCTCTTTCATCTCTTTAGTTGTTTTCCTGGAAATGCCCTTTTAAACTTCTCTTTTACAAATAAATGGTAAAAAAAAAAAGTCTATCTAATTATAATTTTCCTTGATTTTATTGAACATACAATAGAGTATTTGACAATAGGTTAAGTACATAATATACAACAGAAGTAATAAAGCTCAGAGTTATATATTCAATACAATGTAAATTATATATTCAACTATAATTACTACTATAACAATAACGCATATTAATGGTATGGTTTATTAGAGGAATTATCTTCTGAAGTAGGAAAGAGCTTCAAAATCATAATAGGAATAGATAGAGAAGAAAGGAAAGATAGGAAGAGAAGAAACTAGGAAGGGAAGAAGAGAGGTCTGTAGGGTCGAGTCGAGGGCCGCCATATCACTCAGAATCCATATACTGTAATCACTTACCCATCGGGTGAGCTACCATGGTAATAGAACTTCTTTGTTAAAATTTGATGGTAAATTATTTTTTATTCACGGATGCCATACTTTTTCAAATTTTATAAGCGTGTCAGCGTCAAGAGCTGCCATTTTGGCTTGCGTCATAGTGTTGTTCATCCTATTCACTACCTCATCCCTAATTAAAATTTTCATGACCAACAGTAATCCATGTATAGCCAAATCTTCCACAGTCAATTTATTTTCATGCTAAGAAGATTTTTTTCTTAGCTTATTAAAAGTAATGATGGCAAATTGACCATTGAACGTTATTTTCTCTGGCTGACATAAAAAAAGGAGACCAATGTAGGATAAAATGATTGACATCCCCCTTTTCTTAAGGGCCATTAGGAATGACAAAAGCCCAGTCCTTACAGGATCTACCTAAATAATAACACATAATTAATAGAAAAGATAATAAAAACTGAAGCATCACCGTGGGAGTAGTTGTCCAGCGTGTGTACTGGCCATCTATGCAGCATAATTGAATTTGTTTTACAATTAAAAACAGAAATGATTTGTATGTGCTTTATTAAGTCTTTTTCTGCAATAAGTAGATTAAAGAAGCTTCTCCCTGCAGTGAATATGTTACCATGAAAATAGGATTAGTATAAAAGTAGCATTGCAATGAGCCATCCTATCATATTCAAATATTTGGGAACTGTTTTTATATTATATCATCTGAAATTACCTGTTTTTACAGCAGGTGTAAAAAATTTGTGTCTGTAAGGGTTAATTCTGCTCAGACACTTGGACGATTAGTGAAACCTCTCGAGGCCCCCGGGAACATTCAAATGAAGACAACACAAAATAGCAGTTTCAAAGAATGCTCAGCTTATTGGCATTGTGAGCTGAGTTTTTATGCAAACTGGAACAAAATAAGTCAGACACATATGGGGGGGGGGGGGGGGGGGTCAAGACATACAGCGTGACATCTTGTTTAAACTAGTACCATAGGTCATGGGATGCTGATGGTTGAACCCACTTAAAGAGGAAGTAAAGCCAGGGGGGAAAAAAAACACACCCTGTAATGCAAAGGCATAATGAGCTAGTATGCATAGCATACTAGCTCATTATGAATAACTTACCTGAGATACAAGCCCCCGAATAAATCCTCGTTCTTCTCCTCCATCTATCCCGGAGTGACTTCTGGGTATCGCGGCTCCGGCGCTGTGACTGGCTGGAGCTGCGATGACGTCACCTCTACGCATGCGTGCCGGAGCCACCACTAACGACATGATAGCAGTTAGCAGCGGCATGCTCAGTGCGCCTGCGCGCCGCTGACAGTGGTGCCTGTCATTTGCAAATATCTCCTAAACTATGTAGGTTTAAGAGATGTTTCTTGGACCTACAGGTAAGCCTTAATCTAGGCTTACATGTAGGTCAAAGTGGTCTGTAATGCCCCGTACACACGGTCGGAATTTCCGAAGGAAAATGTCCTATCGGACCATGTTGTCGGAAAATCCGACCGTGTGTGGGCGCCATCGGACTTTTTCCGTCGGAATTTCCGTCTGAAAAAATTTGAGATCCTGCTCTCAAATTTTCCGACAACAAAGTCCAATCGGACTTTTTCCGATCGTGTGTAGCGAATTCCGACGGACAAAGTGCCACGCATGCTCAGATCAAATTACAAGACCAAAGCTATTGGCTACTAGCCTCTACGTAGTTCCGTCGTACGCAACCAACGTCACCACGTTCAGAATGATCGGATTTTCCAACAACTTTGTCCGACTGTGTGTATGCAACACCAGTGTCGGACAAAATCCGTCGTAAAAAATCCAACGGATTTTGTGGTTTGAATTTCCGACCGTGTGTATGGGGCATTAGGGTTTACAACCACTTTAACCTGTGGCTATTGTGACATACAAGACCCTAAAACAAAGATACATTTTTTTGTCAGCTATTTTTTAATGTCTCTTTCTTGTTAACTCTTTCTCACACTTCAGTGTAAATATCGACTTTACTTTTAGAGTTGAGTTGTCCAAAGCTGGAAAGTTATGTTTGCCTAAATACAATGACAGCATCATCCTGCCCGCATTTACCCATAAGTGAAATTCAGTTTTGAGTGGACCAGCCCTTCAAAAGTGTCCTTCAAGTTATAATATTATTATCATCTAAAAACACTTTTGCCTTAACCTACAATGTCATTCTGGTGTGTTCTTATTACTAAAGAACCATTCTTAAAAATGTTCAGTAATTTTACTAAATAATGATATTATGATGATGATGAAAAGGATTATTATATACTGTAGTAATATAACAATCTGATTTTATCTGTACTGATTCACACAAAAATCATGCAGATCTGTATGCAAGTCTGCTGGTGTTTTATTTAAGAAAAAGTCATATTTCTGATATGTTATTGTTTGATGTTGTTTTGTTGTACCTATGTTTTTTTTTCCAGTTGTTGAATGGGTGGGTCTTACTATATGTACTATATACTGTGTATATCTATCTATATATATATATATATATATATATATATATATATATATATATAAATATATATATATATATATATATATATATATATATATATATATATATATATATAGATAGATATAAATATCTAGATATATATAGATATATACAGTATCTCACAAAAGTGAGTACACCCCTCAAATTTTTGTAAATATTTTATTATACCTTTTCATGTGACAACACTGAAGAAATGACACTTTGCTACAATGTAAAGTAGTGAGTATACAGCTTGTATAACAGTGTAAATTGTCTGTGACCTCAAAATAACACAACACACAGCCATTAATGTCTAAACCACTGGCAACAAAGGTGAGTACACCCCTAAGTGAAAATTTCCAAATTGGGCCCATTTAACCATTTCCCCTCCCCGGTGTCATGTGACAACTGACAAGGTCTCAGGTGTGAATGGGAAGCAGGTGTGTTAAATTTGGTGTTATCGCTCTCTCTCTCTCATACTGGTCACTGGAAGTTCAACATGGCACCTTATGGCAAAGAACTCTCTGAGGATCTGAAAAAAGGAATTGTTGCTCTACATAAAGATGGCCTAGGCTCTAAGAAGATTGCAAAGACACTGAAACTGAGCTGCAGCACGGTGGCCAAGACTATACAGTGGTTTAACAGGCAGGTTCCACTCAGAACAGGCCTCGCCATGGTCGGCCAAAGAAGTTGAGTGCACATGCTCAGTGTCATATCCAGAGGTTGTCTTTGGTAAATATACGTACGAGTGCTGCCAGCATTGCTGCAGAGGTTGAAGGGGTGGGGGGTCAGCCTGTCAGTGCTTAGACCATACACCGCACACTGACATCAAATTGGTCTGCATGGCTGTCATCCCAGAAGGAAGCCTCTAAAGATGATGCACAAGAAAACCCGCAAACAGTTTGCTGAAGACAAGCAGACTAATTTGGACATTTTCCCTTAGGGGTGTACTCACTTTTGTTGCCAGTGGCTATGACCTTAATGGCTGTGTGTTGGGTTATTTTGAGGGTACACCAAATTTACACTGTTATACAAGCTGTACACTCACTACTTTACATTGTAGCAAAGTGTAATTTCTTCAGTGTTGTCACATGAAAAGATATAATAAAATATTTACAAAAATGTGAGGGGTGTACTCACTTTTGTAAGCTACTGTATATTATATATCACTACCCCTGTAGGAGCCACTGGATAGAATGGGTCCCCTGTTCTTTGCCTCAATCTTACAAACATACAATATCACAGTAAATCACTGAGATTAATACTTAGTATACAATAATAAAGGCAAATTTAATATATTGTCACCCAATATGGTTGGTAAATAGGCAAGCATAAAATGGATTAACAATTGTAATGAAGAAAATTGAGCATACAAAGTGATTAACAGTAAGGACTAGTCATACGATGACATCTGTCATGCAGATCAGTATAAACAGTAACAAGGCCACCTCACGTGCAGCAATAAGTATTGCCATTGGCTCCTGCTGCTTTCACTCAAAGTCAGTAAGCCAATGAGGAGAGAGAAGGGATGGGGACGAGCCGCAGCTCCGTGTCTGAATGGACACAGGGAGCTATGGCTCGGCTCAAGTGCCCCATAGCAAGTGGCTTGCTCTGGGGGCACCCAACAGGAGGGAGGAGCCAGGAGCATCGAAGAGGGACCCGAGAAGAGGAGCATTGAGGCTGCTCTGTGCAAAACCACTACACAGAGCAGGTAAGTATGACATGTTTGTTATTTTTAACAACGAAAAACTGAGACTTTAGTATCACTTTAAGGGCTGGGGTTAGGGTTACATTTTAAGGTTATGGTTAGAGTTAGGGTTAGAGATAGAGTAAAGGTTAGGGTAAGAGTTAAGGTTATCGGTAATTACTAGGGTTAGTGGTACATGCTAGGGTTAGAATAATAACCCTAACAATTACCGCTAACCTTAATCCCAATGATTACCGCTTACCCAAACCCTTAACTGTAGAATTTAACCCTAACCCTAGCCCTTAACCCTAACATTTAACTGTAATGTGACTTTTAGAAGACTTTGATGCCACTTGAAAGCAAAAGAGTGTAATAATGCATCAAAGTCATACTACATGAACAGAACTGTCTTACATCATTGCGTGTTCAAAAACTCAAAATGACGGCAAAATAAATAATTCCAAACACAAACAGCTACTTGTGATTATCCCCATAGACAGCGTTCCTCTCCGTCCAGGATAGCTATAGTAATACAGGCGAACAGCTGTATGAATTCAAGGCTCAAGGACAAAAGGCCACCCCACTGGAACTAGGGTAATCTGTTAGCAGTTTGGGAGGGGCACCCCGCATTAGCTGGGTCTTCCACAGAATTTGTATGCTAGTGAGCTCTGGCCCAGTTGCCTGCAGACCAGTTTTGACAGCGGGGGGCAGCTTGCCTGGCTGCAGATCACTTGCCCAGATACCTCTGCCTCATCAGATGTAATCTCTCTGTGCCATTGAGGGATGGAAGCAGAAAATCTTTTCCTCCCTGGCTGTGTCCAGGAACCCAGGGAGTAGTGGGGTCCTTACTTTCTGAGTAAGGTAAATAAATGAAATCCAAGAATAAGAGTTGGATAGAGTGTTGAAGCAAGAATCAAGTGAATACTTGAAAAATATTCATCTGACAGCTGGAAAAAAATCTTTTGAGAACAAAGAGAATGTATAAATTCTCAGGTTAAACTTGCTTGAGGAAACAAGTATTCATACTGTATATATATATATATATATATATATATATATATATATATATTACAACAGGGGTCAAGTCATGGGGAAAAAAGTGTGGGAACTCCCACCCAAGATCCACTCCCCCACCAAAAAAAATTAAAAATGATACGCTCATATGCACGAACGCTTCAAAATTGGTATTTTTCATCCAATTTTCGTATTGTGTGTATGAAGCTTAACTGTTAGTACATTAAAAAAAAAACAATCCTCAATAAACATAAATACGGTATTTGTGCTTCCATGCGAATGTCAACATCATGTTCTGATCTTTATTGGAGAATTTTATTTTGTATATAGAGTGTTTATGTGGTGAGTTTACACTTTTCATTGAACAGAGTTTGGATAACACAGGGTTAAACGGAAAGGTCATAAATGAACTGCACATTATTTGGACAGAATGCTTGGGGAGATAGTGATGTGTTCCTGCTTAGGAGATGTATGTTAGCTTGGGGGGATGCAAACTCTGCAGGGCTCCAACACACTCGCTGCTATTCCAACCCTTCACATATTTCCACATAAACTTCCCTCCTGGCATTAAACTTTCCCAGGTATTGTGCTCAGCTTACCACCCCAAACTGATGTTCATCCCTCAGCTCACCTCTCTCCCTGCATGTCCTGTGAGCAGAATAGCTGTGCTCCTCCTCTGGGTTCTCTCATCATATGGCACTGAAGATAGAGGAGGGGGGGATTCAGCAGGACACACAGAGCAAGTATGCAGGAGACTGGGGGGGGGGGGGGGGGGGGGGAGATGAGGAGACAGAAAATCAGGAGGGGTCGGCGGGGAGGAGCGCATCACGAGAGGTCTGACTAAACACAATCTCTTAGCAGCAGGGACCTGATCTACACGTCAGCTAGCTGTGATTGACAGGTAGATCGAAGAGGAAGCTGTCATGGGGCCCCCTACTGGCAATGCCTGAATGGTCAGGTGTGCGGCACTTACTATTGCGAGCTGTGTCGGCAGCTGCTGGTGTAGCACCTGCCACACAGCTCGCATACTTCAAAGTCTTGCAGGACACAGCTGCTAACGGGAACTGAGTTCCTGTTGTGGAAAAAGTACAGGAACTCCGTTCCCATGCGTTCCCGCAGGACTTGAGCCCTGTACTACAACCCTTTTATCTTCCTTCTCCTTGTATATAGTAGGCAACTGTCTCCAGTCCACTTATCAGTGCTTTGGCCTTGCAATGGTTAGCTCAGACACTAAGGAACTCATTTAGCAATAAGTAGTATTTCTGCATAACAGCACAACAACAACATGCTTTAAAAATTAGCTCGCCACGGAAAAGTTGGCAGAGCGCAACTGAACTGAATGAAAGTTTAATAAAGAAAAAAATAAAGCAGAAAAGGGAGTCTGGTCAAGTGACCTGTTAAAGCCACATGACTGTCTTTCCTCCAATCATGGAGCTCTCTCTTTTTTATATTAAAGGAGAAGTATGAGATAAAAAAAACATACATACTCACCTGTGTGATGCTGCAGCTGTCCCACATCGCTCAGTTCTCAGTCTGCTCTGAGTGGAGAGCAGTGAATGTTGGCCCTAGGCTAGGGGGGTGATGAGAGCAGCTGGCTTCTGACTCCCAGCCATGTGCTGAAAGTTGGAGCCAGCTGTCAATCAGGCAGCATGGTGGATCCCAACAATAATGTCAGGATGCATCCTGATCCTGGAACAGCTGTGCCCCATCAGCTGATCACAAGCAATGTTCTGTTATAAGCTGCCTCTGGGTCACAGGAGGACAACATTAATTGTACTCCTGGTACTCACAAGAGAAGTATGGCAAAAAATCTTTGGCTATATTTCTCTTTTAAGGAGATTAAATTCTGTGAAGCTCCACCAGCTACATACTTTGGCCTGATTTGTGTAAAGAAGAGTGGATTGCAAAAGTTGTTCTCTGTTATAAATGCGTTCCTTTATAAATAAGATGGGAAAAGCATGCAAATAAGGGTGTCAAATTTTAATTCTAATGATATGCATGTTTGGTCCAGGTCATTAACTCAAATTCTATTGAACTAAAGTGCTCAGTACATATAAGTCAAACAATCAGTACCTTCAGAAGGGGATAGCAAGGGCAATAGCAGCCCTTGTGTTTCCCAGGAAAGTTTTGCTTTACTACCTCAGAGTACCTAATGCACCTAGGATGGCTTTTTTCCTCAGTATGCAGCCTTGTGCAAACATATGGTCACTAAATGCCTCAGTCAATACCAACATCGTTATTTCTAACAGCAGGGGTAATTATTGCATTTCTAAAAGCCAAGTCTGCTATTTGTAGATATTAAGAGGTACAATTTAAAAGGTAGCTTTATAAAAAAAAAAAATCTGCATAGTGCTCTGCTGGCTTCAGGATTCTGTAGTGCAATAGAAAGAAATGTAGCACCCTCCTAGATAGGTGCCAGGATTAGTTAGATTTAGTGCTGGCTCACTGTATTCAGTGGAGCTGTAATTTTGAATGCTAGATAAATGTAGCTTGTCTCACTGGGGTTTATTTACTATAGCACCTACGCGGCGAATGCACAAGCACATGGTCACATTTGGCTAAAACCGGGTAGATTTACTTGTAAATGGCATTTACTATAGCGCGCAGGAAAAAATAGTCGGGAAAGCGAATGGTCATAGAAATTACTAATGGTTTTAGAAATCAGCGACCGTCTAAATCAGTTTCCGTGGTGGGAGCAGGGGAATTGCACAAGGAAATAATGTTTACAGCATGATCTCATAGATCAAACGGTTTCTAAACATGTGGTACATTGTAGATAATCTGCTTTTAGGTTCGGTTCACACTTGTGCGATGCAGGAACCCTGCAAATCCACTGCGGGTTCTCGCATCGCACCCGACTCGCATAGCAGTTCACACTGCCCTATGCGAACTGCCAGGAGTATCAATACATTGTTTATGACACCCCCATTTCAGCTTGCATACCGCACTGCGAACTGACAGTTCGGACATGAATCAGATCGCATGGGTGTGAACCAGTGTTGCCAACCGCCCGTAGATTTACAGGCAACCCGTAAATTTAACCCCTTTTTTGGGTTGCCCGTTAAAGTCCGTTACAGGCACTGATGCCCGTAAAAAAGATTGGAGCGAGCCGACCATGCAACTGCGCATGCGCTTTTCCAAAGCCGGGCTCGGGAAAGCTCATATGCGCTCGGCCGAGCGGCACATGCGCAGCCCATCATATGCGCAGCCCATCATATGCAGCCACGTGTGCCCATCATATACAGCCACTTGTGCCCATCATATGCAGCCATTGTGCCCATCAAACACAGCCAGTTGTGCCCATCATATGCAGCCACTTGTGCCCATCATATGCAGCCACTTATGCCTATCATATGCAGCCACTTGTGTCCATCATATGCAGCCACTTGTGCCCATCATATGCAGCCATTGTGCCCATCAAACGCAGCCACTTGTGCCCATCATATGCAGCCACTTGTGCCCATCATATGCAGCCACTTGTGCCTATCATATGCAGCCACTTGTGTCCATCATATGCAGCCACTTGTGTCCATCATATGCATCCACTTGTGTCCATCATATGAAGTCATTGTGCCCATCATATGCAGCCACTTGTGCCCACCATATGCAGCCACTGTGCCCATCATATGCAGCCATTGTGCCCATCATATGCAGCCACTTGTGCCCATCATATGCAGCCATTGTTCCCATCAAATGCAGCCACTTGTGCCCACCATATGCAGCCACTTGTGCCTGTCAAATGCAGCCACTGTTGTGCCAATCAAATGCAGCCACTGTGCTCACCACCCCCACCACTCGCGGGGCTCGCGGCTCTAGCAGCACAATCCAATCCAACCCCCCTGACAATGGGGCATTTACCGCGACCTCCGCTCCAGCATGTGTCTCTGAGTCCCCTGCTCCTCTTCCTAAGCGCCAGGCATCCAATAGGGTGGCCTGGCGCTTTGGCCAATCAGGAAGCAGGTCTGACGTCCTGCCTCCTGATTGGCGGGGAGGAAGGTTAGTGTGAAAATAGCGAAAAATTTATTTGCTATGGTCACACAATTGGGTGGGATCAGGGTGCACTCTCTGCGCCCCGAGCCCACCCTATTTTGAAGCCTATTAGAGCCTCTGGCTCTAATCAGGTGCTTCAAAAAATACCACCCCCGCCATAGGAATCCATGCATCTGGCGTCCTGAAAGGGGCCGGGCGCATGGATCTGGGGGCAGTGCCCGTGCGCCCACAATGCACGGGCTGCCACTGCTGTCTGTTTACTCAACAATCACTTACTGTGGATCTTCACTCAACGAACTCCTAGTCTTTCACTAGACTTTGGGTCCAATAACCACTGGATCCCCTGAGCTCTTCCACTTTTAACACTCAGTATCTTCCTCAAGCGTCACCCTGCTTCCCTGCTGGGTCCCTGGCTTGGCACTAACAATACTCTTCAAGAATCACCCCTGCTGAATAATTTGTGTGAAGCAGCTCTCACAAAGTTGAATTCTTCTGTTTTGTACTCTCCACATGCCCAGCAACGTACAACTTAATTGTTTGATTTTTGGTATCACTGATCATGACCAAAGCCTTGGACATTAAATCTTTTCTGTTTACCCTGCACAGATACATATGCAGATGCATTCTTTCATTTGGCAAGAGTGTGTGTTCCTGATCAACAGGTGTGAGCATTTGAGGATACATGAAGAGACAGAATCAATTACACTGGTGGGCGTGTCCTTTACTGGATGGGTGTAGGTGTGCCATCAATCTAAACTATGTTATATTAAGGCCTGCAGTTGTGACGGTTGCTTTGCCTGGGAAGAGGCCAGAATCTTTGCTCACAGTGCTTGTATTTGTTTTAAATATTTCGTTTTTTTGGGGGGGGGGGATAGTGTGCATAATGACCGACCCACACCCCACTTTGGCTGTGGTTTGATGATTGCTTTGTCTGTTTGCTGGAATAGTTTTGCATTTTGGCCCTCAAAAGTGTATTTTTGTGAGCATGGTTTCCAAATTGTGTGTCTTTGTCCAGTCTGACCATGTGTTTATTGTTTGTGAGCCTCAGCGGACCCATATCTTGGTCTAGTTACTTATAAATCTCACATGTTAGACTTACAATTCCTAATGTAAATCTAGTTAATGTAATGGTTTAGATGAAAATGAAGCTTCCTGATAAACCTAACCATAAGGTGGAATGTACACAGTATTGTTAAAACACCTTCCAATCTATTAAATCTACTTGGCTACAAAATCATTTTATTCTGCACACATGCACGTCAATAAATAGAGAAAAAAGTGTAAATCCAAAACTAAAAAAGCAAGCTTTTAACAGATCCAATGCTGATTTTCAGGTGCCAATGATTTTTGCTATGGCCTAGGTAAACTATTGAAAATGTCAAACTAAGTACTGCATTTATTGGCGTATAACACGCACTTCTTCACCCTGAAAATCGGATGCAAATAGCGTGTGCGTGTTATACGCCAATACTTAAATTTTAGCTGCCTCGAAGGGGACAGGGAGGGGGGGGGGACGCGCGCCGTCAGATTACATACAGTGAGAATCTCCTGTTTACTTGAAGGGCTCTGTAATAGAAAGTCTTGTCTCCTGGGCCACCATTGGACCACTGTTCTGTCTATCATAGGAGATTCTCACTGTATGTAATCTGTCAGCGCTCGTCCCACCCCCCCTCCCTGTCCCCTCTAGGCTGCAGATGGGCATCGATTAGGGTTGCCACCTGTACAGACCGGGTTTTGACAGCTGTGCCTGGAAACACCAGCGGAGCATATTGGAGATCAGAAAATTCCACTCCCCATTATATGTGAGCCACTACGTTTACTTGCTATGTTAAATCTGAATCATACAGCTCTATGAATTCTGTTTTGGCACTTGTTCCTAATTAGCACATATGCATAAGATGGGAGACTGTCACTTTAATACAGCTGCATGTTTAACAGATTTCTGAACATATGACCTACAACTGAACATATGTTATCACTGCAGTTTGTTCTATAGACACCTTTTACATAGGACTATATGAAGACAAGTGTCTTGTAACAAGAGAATGTTGCCCATAAGCAAGAATGAGAGGTTGAATAATATCACACATACTGTACTCGTGTTCTGAGAAAATTTACCAGCTAGTTTTAATTATAGCCTCATTATTCAAAAGGTCGATATACAAAAAAAAAATAGATGCAGTCTTTTGGACTGAGTCACCCATTAACGTAATGTCTTAGATCTCTTGGGGATTCCAGCAGCAAGGATTTATTGCCACAGCTCCTGTTTATGTTTCAGCACACTTTGGAGTTTAGATTAAATTAAGGGGGAGCTAAACTCTATAGAAATGAATAGGCTCCCCCGTTAATCTCTATGAAGCTTGTAGTTGTCCACAATGGGGATATCTGATGTTTAATATAATAGATGGAGTGGAGGGGTTTACATAAAATGGTACAGCCAGAGGCGTAACTAGAACCTTCAGGTCCCTGATGCAAAAAACATAAAGGGCCCCCTTAACCCCAGTGGTGGTGGAATGCCAGGGCCCAGCCACATGTGCGACTTGATAGTTCTGCCACAGGTGTCAGTCAGTTTTTATTTTTATTAGATTTTTTAATTATTTTTTACCATTTTAATTGTATTTATTTATTAGCAATTAAATTTTTTTTATTATTTCTTAAAATATTTTAGGACTCCTGTCCTAAACAGACCTCTGATGTTTCTCCTTTGAGACAGAGAAAGGAGATTAAGGACACAGCCTTCAATCTCCTTCTCTGAAGCCTCAGCAGCACTGCGTGAATGGACAGAAATAGCTCTGTAAATATAAAGTGTTACCGCGCTAACTCAATATAGTGATGAAAGATAAACAGCTGCTACATGGAAATATAACAAAAATTCAAAAGCAAAGGATGGTATGAATGTAGACATTAAATAATGTGACCAAATAATGTATAAAAGTGATCAGAACTAAATAGTAAATATCAGTCCCAAAAATAAGTACAACAAAGCATATGAAAATACAAATAAGTAAGTCCCAAAGGTGAAAAAAATCTTGTGGAAAATATATAAAAAGTCCCCTGCAGAAAATGTTTTTTCAGAAGTGGGATACAGAGGTCTTAGCAAGCATGTAAAACTTCAGGGATAGTGTGTCTTCCACCCAAGGTAAGGGATGTATACTCTTAGCAAAACAGGTGGACTCGAATGTCAGCGACAACAAGTCAACAAGGCAAGGATAGCCAAATCGACAGATGGCCAAAACGATCCAGGAAATCCAGGGGTACTTCAAGGATGGATCCAGGAACTCGTACCAATGATGGAAAGGTTGGAACTCAGATGTTAGACCGCCAAATTGGAAAGCCAGATCTCCACTTTGAGATGGGGACAGAACTTCCTGTCCATTCATAAACCGAAGCATAGTTTACTATGAATTAACCAAGTCAGTGATCGGTATCAGTGTTGCCAACCTACCAGATTGAAATTTACTGACACAACACCCAAAATTTACTGGCACAGCCTAGTTTTTACTGGCATTTCCAAAAGTTTCCAAAATTACAGTCGTGCAAATTGTGCAAAGTGCAAATTTCAGTATTTAGGCTACAAATAAGTACAATATGCAATTAGCAATGTGATTTAAGGTAGATATTAAAGCAAAAAACATATTTCTTATTTTATTTTCAATACAGTAAGTAATGCCGCGTACACACGAGCGGACTTTTCGACGGACTAGGTCCGATGGTCTTTCTGACGGACTTTCGACGAACTTTCCGAATGAGCGGACTTGGCCACACACAATCACACTAAAGTCCAATGGATTCGAACGTGATGACGTACAACTGGACTAGAATAAGGACGTTCGTAGCCAGTAGCCAATAGCTGCCCTAGCGTCGTTGTTTGTCCATCGGACTAGCACACAGACGAGCGGATTTTTCGATAGGAACTGGGTCCAGTGGAGTTCCGGCGGGAAAATTTGAAACATGTTCTTTTTCTATTTCTATTTCTATTTTTCGACAGCAAAAGTCTGATGGAGCCCACACACAATCGAATTGTCCGACGGATTCATTCCGTCAGACCTTTGCTGTTGTCCAGTCATGTGTACGTGGCATTAGTGGCTCAGGGACAGGACTGTGCAGCAGCACAGATCACTGACACATCCCATCTTGAGTCACAGTGACAGTCTCTCTCCATGCCAGGTGATCCTCTCAGTCCCCTCCAGTCCAAATAGCACTGACAGTCCCGCTCCTGGCTTTCCTTGCTTCCGTCCCACTGACCCGCACACGAGGCTCTGGCTGCTCCGCTTGGCTCACTTGCACCATGACATCACAAAACATGCTCAGACACTGTCTCCACCAGACCTACCCACCGCTGGTACCACCTGAACGCACTGTAGCAGGCACTTGGATGGTCCTGGCTGGCTCCGGACCCAAGCCGCGCATGCCCAGTTCCGAGCCAAGCGTCACAGCTATATTTTTTACTGGCAACCTTTTCCTCTTACTGGCACTTACTGTCAGGAGAAAAGTGCCAGTTTTTTACTCGCTGCCAATAAAAATACTGACGGTTGGCAACACTGATCGGTACGAACTTACACATTTACCGGCCCTTCCCCACTTTCAATCCTGACAGATCCCCTGGTGGGATAGGGGAGGGGGGAACCCTGCAGTACTGCATAGGATGAAGGTAGGCTAGGGGATCCCACAGGGGCCCGATCACAGCAGGAGGTGGATAGGAGGGGCGGCAGGGTGGCATATAGAGGAATCAATCTCCTCCATTTTTCTCCTGCAGCCGCTGAAAATGGAGGGGATCTGTTCCTCTACATACTGCTCTGCCGCCCCCTGGAGCATGGAGCTGGGACACAATTGTGACCCCGGTACGTATACCCGTGAGTACAGCTGTGCTTTATAGTGGACCTTGCCCCCATTTTTAGTGATAATCATATCAGCATGCAGCTCTGTATTCTGATATGAAATCGTCTTACATTCTCAGTTAAAGCAGAACTCCAGCCAAATTCAAGAATGAGTTCTGTAGTTCCTCTGTAATAGACTGTGGAACTTGCGGAAAAAACGTTATTGCCTGCTGACGTCCTGTGTGTAAGACCGCTGGCTTCTATCCCTCTCCTAAGCTCATCCAGCGGTCTGACACGCCCTGTTGTAGTCCTCTGAAAGCCAGGAAGGTAGCAGACATGTTATGGGCGGAGGGGGTATTACAGCCCCTGGTCTGTGCCACCCATGGAGGAGGTGTCCTCCTTCTCCTCTCTCCTCCCAACTCCTCATGGTGGTCCCTGACATTCAGCACTGATGGTCCCTGACATGGAGGTCACTGACAAGCGGCAGTGGTGGTCCCTGACATTCGGCACTGGTGGTCCCTGACAAGTGGCACTGGTGGTCCCTGACATGTTGGTCCCTGACCTTCGGCACTGGTGGTTCCTGACATGGTGGTCCCTGACATTTGGCACTGGTGGTCCCTGACATGGTGGTCCCTGACATGCGGCACTGGTGGTCCCTGAGTGGTGGTCCCTGACATGGTGGTCCCAGACATTCGGCACTGGTGGTCCCTGACATGGTGGTGCCTGACATTCAGCACTGGTGGTCCCTGACATGGTGGTCCCTGACACTTGGCACTGGTGGTCCCTGACATGGTGGTCCCTGACATGTGGCACTGGTGGTCCCTGACTGGTGGTCCCTGACATGGTGGTCCCTTATATGGTGGTCCCTGACATGGTGGTCCCTGACATGGTGGTCCCTGACATTTGGTACTGGTGGTCCCTGACATGGTGGTCCCTGACAAGCGGCACTGGTGGTCCCTGACATGGTGGTCCCTGACATTCGGCACTAGTGGTCCCTAACATGGTGGTCCCTGACATTCGGCCCTGTTGGTCTCTAACATGGTGGTCCCTGACATGGTGGTCCCTGACATGTGGCACTGGTCCCTGACTGGTGGTTCCTGACATGGTGGTCCCTGACAAGTGGCACTTGTGGTCCGTGACATGGTGGTTCCTGACAGGTGGTCCCTGACATAGTGGTCCCTGACTGGTGGTCTCTAACATGGTGGTCCCTAACAAGCGGCTCTGGTGGTCCCTGACTGGTGGTCCCTGACATGGTGGTCCCAGACATTCGGCACTGGTGGTCCCTGACCTAGCACTTTCACCTAGCAGCAATAGGGTCGCTGGTTCAAATCCCCACCATGACACCATCTGCCTGGAGTTTTCATGTTCTCCCTGTGCCTGTGTGGGTTTCCTCCGGGTACTCCGGTTTCCTCCAACACTCAAAAGACATGCTGGTAGGTTAATTAGACCCTATTATTAATTAGACAGCTAAACAAGTGCGTTCCTGGGAGATTTTGACGCCTAATGCCGCATACACACGATCGGACTTTCTGGCGGACTTGGTCCAGCGGACAATCCGACAGACTTTGCAGCTGAGGTCCCCCGGACTTTCAAATGAACGGACTTGGCCACACACAATCACTCCAAAAGTCCACTGGATTTGAACGTGATGACGTAGAATAAGGAAGTTCATAGCCAGTAGCCAATAGCTTCCTAGCGTCGGTTTTAGTCCGTCGGACTAGATGACCTGACTTTTTGACTCGAGTCCGGCGGACAAATTTGAAACCAGTCTTATTTCTGGGTCCGCCGGACTTTTGGGAAGAAAAAGTCCGCTGGAGCCCACACACGATCGAATTGTCCGACGAACTTTGGTCCGCTGGACCAAGACCGCCGGAAAGTCTGATCGTGTGTACGCGGCATAACTGTAAGATTTCGCCAAATCATGGGAAAAAGGCTTTTTTTTCCTTGTTATTGTTTATACATTATATAAAACTAAAAATTCTACGCTTAGGTATAAATATAGCTGCAGCCTCCCCAAAAAAGACTCCACAAAGTGGCGTCACATGGAAAGTAATGAAAAATGTTGGTGCTGCTAACGATAGGTATGAATATGTATCACCCAAACATGGTGAAAGTGTGCGACAGTATAAATAAATAAATTTGAACCAGTATAAATCTATAAAACTCAGATAGGTTCCTAATTATTATATTATCTATTCAGGACAAATAGAAATAAAGGTGCAAATCCCTAAACAGTGTTAATAAATCCTGTAGGGAAGTGAAAACACTCTCTATCCACATCAGATGTGATGCATCACCAAAGAGTAACCAATGGCTACTATGAATAGTTAGTGATAAGTGAATACCTAAATGCAAAGTGAATTGAGTGACAAATATAAATTAATAATAATACAAAAATATATAAATTAATGATAATAAAAACCTGTAAAAAAAATGAATTATATGTTGGCTAGTGAATCGGACTAAAAATATATATACCAATGGTATGACAATAATAAAGTCAGTTAAACCAATATATAATGAAGCATTGTGCAGTGTCCAATATTCATATTTCCATAAAAGTGACTTGTGCTGATTTCCAGATGTAGCGACTTTATGTCGCTTTAGGTGACTTCTTGTGCTCCCCCTCAGGTTTATGGACTTACCAGAAGCCCCCACCCCTGCAGGGGTAAAGAGCATGTAGTAGACTGTTTCTCAAATCCGGATATCCCCAGGGAATGATAAGCTCTCCTACTCTGGAGCAGAATGTATGTAAAACAGCATCCGCATGCAATCAAAAATGGGCATCCATAGCGTAAATCCGGTAAAAAATATTTATTTATCACAAATTAAAACTAAAAAGGACTTTCCATTAAGCAAAATGGGGCTAACAAACTGCCCCAATTACAAGAATGGCTTACAGGCAACCAGTTCCTGGGTCTGAACAGCGTGCGTTCCACAGACCAACATGGAGAAATCAGAATTTGCCGGAAATGACGACGATGTATATCAAGACCCAGGTTGCGCGTTTCGTCACTGGACGTCGTCTGAGGCGTAGCCATCTTGGTACACCTCAGGCCAATATATAGCAGGTGGAGGAACCATAACAGCTAAAGCCAATTGCGCTAAATGCCAGCGAATGGCGGACCACTCAGTAAATGGGTGTTTAACAAATACAATCCCATTATGAAAGGGGAGAATTTGGGAGAACTGTATGACTGTGTAAGGTAAACATATATAGCAAAGCCCCCTGGTGGTCAGAAATGGAAATTACATGCCGCGGTAAACCTCCACTTACCATGTGAAAACCAGATATTAACAAGTAAAAGTAAACATTTGTTTTAAAAATACATTTTTAAAAGACATTTTCTAAAAAACAAACTGAGAGATAAAGGATATCATTGAATCAGATATGTCAATGATTCAATCGCTGATACCAAAAATAATTATATACTATCAAAAATGTTAAGGAGAGTCCAGAGGGTATTTCATTTACAAGCATCTGAGCTATATAAAAGTATATAAATCACCATATAAAAAACTACAAACCTCTATGAGGCCTGAATAGCCAAAGGGTAAATATAAATGAGGTGATAAAAATTCATTATTAAAAATAGAAATATGGCAGATAGGCAACCCAAGGTTTATAAAAAAAATAATCAAATATACATGTAATGAATCCAACCTACAATGTGCTTGGATCAAAATGCAAAAAATATTTTAAAATTACAAAAAATTATGAATAATCTAAAATAAAAGATGATAATTGTGGATGAATTAAAATCCCAGGATATTGCAACCCAATGGAGCAATAAACCGATTGAAATAAACATACTAATAAAGTTAATCCTAGGAGAATCAATAAATATCTACATACTGGAGATTAGTAGGTGGGTGGGAGATTTTTAAAAAATTAGTTAAAAAACAGCTAAGATCAATATCGACTAATAACCCCCCCAGGTACTAAAGACCCTAATCGATAAATCCATCCTGTCTCGTTCTGTAAAACCTTAATCTTCTTATAATTACATTGTTTATACATTGCCATGGCTTTGGCAACATTAGAGTTAGATAGCGAAATACTGGTTTCATTGCTAAAAGCCAAAGCAATGTATAAATAACAAGGGTGCCATCTCTCATACTGCACATACTGTACATAAGATTTAGCACTGACGTCATTGGTGGGCTGTCCGCGAAGACGCAGAAGAAGAATCCATTGACCAATGTTTTCAAAAAATGGAAAATGGAAATGGTGGCATAGGATATGAGGAGGAGAAAGAGCAAGGCATTAACATGTGATGACCCCGAAAAAGAGGATAGGAGACATTTTCTTTATTTAGATGCCTACAATACAGTAATGGTGGCATTTTCATATGGGGGGTTCCTCTTTAACCGATTCCCGACCAGCTCCTGTACTTATACGTCAGCAGAATGGCACGGCTGTGCAAAGTAACGTATTGGTACGTTACTTTGAATTTCCCGCCGTTCCCGCGTGCGCCTGCCGCGAGCTCCTTGACCGTGCCCGCGGGTCCTGCTAACTGGATCGCCGCGGGGATACCCGCAATCGTTTCACGGAGCTCAAGAACAAGGAGATGCTGATGTAAACAGCATCTCCCCGTTCTGCCTGACAGCACACTGATCGTCTGCTCCCTGTCATCGGGAGCAGCGATGACAGGCCACACAGCCACGCCCCCAGACAGTTAGAAACACGCCAATAGGAACACTTAACCCTTCCCCGCCTCCTAGTGGTTACCCCTTCACTGCCAGTGACATTTTTACAGTAATCAATGCAATTTTATAGCATTGATCGCTGTATTAATGCCAACGGTACCAAAAATGTGTCAAAATTGTCCGATGTGTCCGCCATAATGTCGCAGTCATGATAAAAATCGCTGATCGCCGCCATTACTAGTAAAAAAAAAAGCCAGAGGCTACGGACAGGCATTGAGGAAGCAATGCAACGCCTCCTCACCAACTTTTTAACACCATTTTTGCTGACAAATGAGCCACAACCGTATAGATTGCATGCGGTTGTAGTGTATTTGTGGCGCTTCCCTATTTACTTGAATGTCTCCTATAATATAGCAAATCTTCACTTTTTAAGTTCAGGTCCATTTTAAAACTCAGACACCTCACAACACAGTGGACTTCCACAAAAGCACATAAAGGCATCCTGCCTTAAGCAGGTGTGTGGCTAGCCTAATTGTTGTGTTGTTGCTATACTGTACCGAGTCTCAGCTCCCAATTGTTATAATTCTGCTTTTGTTGGGTATTCTTGAAACCAGTGGTTCTCAACCTGGGGTCGGACCCCCTCGGGGGTTGAAAGACGATTTGCCAGGGGTTACCAAATCCTGGGCTGTTCCTGAAGCCAGTACCGCTCTCCCAGCGTTTTCGCAGCCGCCCAGCAGGGCTGTCCCTGGAGCCTGTGGAAGCCCAGCTGGGCTCTTCCTGGAGCCCGCGGCCACCCACTCAGCCTCTTTCCAGCCACTCATTCAGTTCCCAGGCATGGGTGGGGGGCAGAGACTAGAGGTCAGCTGACTGATGAGGAATGTGAAGTGGGAGGGGCTGGGTTTTCGGCATAGGTGTCACTGCTGGAGACACAGTGAAGCCAGAGACACAGTGAGAAACACTACCTGTGATTAGAGTTGCCATTAAAAGTCCCCACTACAGTTCTCAGATCAGCAGATTACCTTGTTTAAGAGCAGCTAAGTTGGCTGATCACAATTAAAAAGCATGTGCTCAACTATCCAGAAAGCAGGGAGGCAAGCATAATTAAAAACGATGGAGAAAAAGAGAAAATGTGAAAATACCTTTAAATGGGCTGCGCCTCAAGTACAAATTTCATAGCAACCAGGACAGATCCAAATATATAGAGCGGTCAACCACGCTCAGTGTATTATATATACATAATAGCACCAGATTGGTTGTATAGACAGAGATAGATTGGACAGCAAGTGGCACATTCTGATGAGTACAGCATATAGCGACCCCCTGTACTTGGAGGAAGTGGGACTCATCAAAAGAAAAACATCAAAAGAAAAAGCCATTGAGATCTGCTGATTTTGGGCCTCTTTCACTTAGAAATCTGGCAATAACTAAAGTGCAACCAGGAGGTACAGTGAGGCCAACATTTATTTGGACACTATACCTACTGTAACCTGGGGGACAGGTAGCAGGTACAAAGCTCCCTGGGATGAGCTGTTTATTTAGGCACCAAATCCACTTGAGGTAGTGAAAACAGTGCTGGGTTTATTTGTTTTAAATACAAGTCCATACACAGGTGCTGCACAGTCTTCCAAAAATATTTCAGAACAGAAATAACAAAACAAAAGTCCTAGCCGTGTCTCGGCTCTAACTATACCATACACTGGCCCTCACTACCAGGCTGAGCAAGCCTACCGCTTGTCAGTTTCTGTAAATATTTTACTAACCGCTTGCTCAGTTTCTTAGGTGAGCCTGGGAGACGTATAAATCCCGAACAAGACTTCTCCTGGCTCTCTCTGGGATGATCTGCTACACTACTTTATTTGGGCAGTTGACACGGTGGTTATTATTCCTTTTGTCTCTCTCACCATTGCAGACTTTTACCTTTAGTTTTTATATGCTTTTATATGCTATCACCCTCACATTTTCTAAGTGGACTTTAACAAATATTTAGTGATTGTGAATACACCTTTTTTTACAGGAACACTATGGTATTTAAAGGTTATAAGTTTAAGTATTCTATTGTAACACTCATTTGATGTATTCTTGATGGTAATCCACCTTGCCAATTATTCTATAGCGCTGCTAATGTTTTAGGAATATTTTTTTCTTTTACATACATGTGGATGGGATTATGTCCTTTATTGGCCGTCCCCATTGATGGTAATATACTGACTGAGACTTCTTTCCTTTTATGTTAGTACTCATCAGAATGTGCCACTTGCTGTCCAATCTATCACAGCGTGGTTGACCGCTCTATATATTTGGATCTGTCCTGGTTGCTATGAAATTTGTACTTGAGGCGCAGCCCATTTTTGATTATGCTTGCCTCCCTGCTTTCTGGATAGTTGAGCACATGCTTTTTAAATGTGACAAACAATGCAAAGTTTTTGTATATGTGCATTGTTTTAACTCTGATATATCTCATTTCAGATAGTTAGATTTATTGTTGCTCTCTCTTGCTATGTCTTTGAACCTTTTTCAGTGTCCTGAGGAAGCATTTACGGCGAAATGCGTAGACGCGACGCACAGGGGCTCAATGTACAAATAATATCATTTCATATGATTTTTATATTGTTTTGAACACTGTTATGATATTGTATTTTTCAATAAAATAAAATTATTTACTTAAAAGAGAGAGGGATGGGGTTAAAAAAACAAGAAATTAGGATAGAGAGAGATAAAAGGCAAAGAAAGGACAACATAGAGATAGTTTGGTGTCCCCACAACTTGGGAAATTTTATCAAGGGGTCACGGCACTAGGGGGTTTGATATAATAAATTCAGCTTTTATGGTAAATTGAAGCTGCTTGCTGGAACCCCAGATGAAGGAGCTTTTGGTACAATTTGTTTCAACTGAAAATGATTTCTGTTACCTACTCCCGATAAAGGACCTTGGCTGAAGAGTAAAGATTGCCAGTTAAAAAAAAAAAAAAAAAAAAAAAAAAAAAATATATCCACAACACAAAACACATAGAAAAAAAAAATAGAACATGCTGCATTTTTCCTGCACAGAACTGTTCTGGAACGCAGTAAAATGCATCAAAAATGCACCGGAACGCACATACACGCGTCAAAAATGCACCAGACCCCAGTAGAGTAAAGCCTACGTTTAGTTACATTTTTTATTTAAAACATGCCCTAGTCAAAATCTTTTGTGCTTTTACTACTACTAATTATATCATCATAGTACCTACCAAACTAAAAATGAAGATTATAAAAAAAAAAAATGAATTATTTACATATTGTTTGGTGTTAAGTTTAATTAAATAAATTTATGTTATTTATTAATATATTTAATTAATGAATTATTTACATATTGTTTGGTGTTGATATAATAAATTCATTATTTATTTATACCTATAATAAAGGACCTTGGCTTATTCAATCCACAGGTTTTAGTCCGGAGTGATTATTTAGGGTTAAGAAGTTCTGACTACGATCCCATGAGTTTACTGAGTTTACTTTTAAATGTTGTAAAGTGATTGGCGTCCAATTTCTTCCACCCCACAAAAAGCCAAGGATTCTGTCCTGAGGTTTGAGATGTTAGCTCATTAAGCTACCTGGGGCTCTTGAACTGTCTCACAGGGTAATGGGGGCTGTACACGTGTCATAGATATTTTATTATATCTATATTTACTTAACCCTATCCCTTTGCCTTAACCTAAACCCTAACAATAAATTTACCTGTAAAGAACCATATGTACTTTTCTGGGCACCAGAATTATTGGTATACAAAATTACGGATATTTAAAAAAACAAACACAAATACTTACCCCAGCTCTGCCATGTCATCTGTAAGACCAAGAACTGAGTGGTCACATCATTGCTCATTGCTCAGTTCTCAGTCTGCTCAGAGAGAAGGGCGGTGACTGTCAATCACTGCTCTCCTCTCTGCCCCTCCACTGCTCACTGAAGTGACAGGCTGGAGAGGGGGCAGGAGCAGATGGCATCAGTTTTCAGCCACTCGCTGGGAGAAAAGGCCAGCTGTCCATCCGGCACCTGGATGGATCCCAACAATATGGTCAGGGTCCTTCAAGAGCATAGATCGGATCTATGACGTCAGCTGACAGCGGTCAATAGCCTGCTATTAGCTCCCCCGTTCATAGGAGAGCAAAAATAAGTGCATTCCTGTGACGCACAAGAGAAGTATAGAAAACATGGCTTTGGCCATACTTCTCTTTTAATAAAGCCAAAATCTTGACACCAAAAGAACATGATTCCATGAATACTATAAGTAATAGATGTCTGCTGTATAGCTTTATTTACTTGAAAATGTATGCATGACATCTGATTCTTGGAATGACTGTTACCCAACATCATGTGTACCTGTTGTCAGATACTGTGTTAAAATAAGGCAATGGTACATCAAATGGCTGCAACTTGTCTTTTTCATCACTGGGGGTTGTGTAATAAAAGAGAAGAGGCGACACAGAGGAGGCTGTAGATCAGGCATTCAAAGATGTAAACCAGCTTGGGGGATATTAGTTATGATTTTCATGTTAAAAAAAATGTCAAAATCACAGAGTAAAAAGTAAGGAAACCCCTTCAGCTCCTGTAGAATACCTTACTACACTGGATTCATTTTAGTTGTATTACTCTATTGTTTAAGGAGATTTCAGTGATTTTTAAAATGTCTTCTACTACTTCCGATTCTTCCTGCCATAGGAATTTGGTGGACTAAATTTTTGTCTGTACAATTAGATACGACTGTCTTTCTTTTTTTAAAAAAAAATAATACCAGAATTGAAATCCAAACAGCAAAATGCCACTGTTCAAATACATATATGTGAACCGTTATAGCTGTCATAGGCCATATAACTCTGTTCAGACAGTTTTGTGAAACAAGTACTCTACCAACATGATGGTACATTGATGGTACATTTCGGTCAAGGATCCTCCCCAGCCTGCTATTTGAACAATAAAGGCCCTTTTTATACTTTGCTGTTCTTGTGCTTTGCGTTAACAAATGTGCATTAACCTGCGTTGTGTCAAACTTTAATGCAACGTGCCTTAAGGCAGCCTGTTCATTTTAAACAGCTTGCTAACGCACAAGAAAATACAAAAAAATACATGCAGCATTTTTTCTGATGCAGCACACTACAATGTACATGTGATACAAACAATAGTGCGCTGCAATCAACCTTATATTAAAGCACAAAAACACCTTCAAATAATATTCCAACCAATAGTCTAATAATAAAGATAAGGGACTAATATCACTCCCCGTGCTCAGTGCAATTGCAATAATTATGATGCAAAAAAAATGCAATATAAATGGTGCAAAAAAAAATTATTATATAAACATAATTGTCTTCATAACAACAATATGGGGGACTGCTTCACCCTAAAATGCACAAGGACATCCACAAATGTTGATAAATTGATCAGCCTGTTCAGAGGATGAAGCAATAAAAAAAATAAAAAATAAAAAGCACAATGGTTCAAGAATATTTTCTCTAAACAGCCACTCCTGCCAATCTCTCAGTTCATTAAGAGTATTGGGGATGCATTGCCTCAGTGCATTGGGGGCTCTTTCACTTCACACCTCCCCCCATACACAGTCCCCACTTACAATAACAACCCCCCCCCCATATCACAGGTCCGCTCTCTCACATCACAGCTCCCCCCCAAACACAGCCCCCCTTTACAACCACAGCTCCCCCATATCACAGGTCCCCTCTCTCACATCACAAGTCCACCTGTACAATCACAGCCCCCCCCCCCCCATATCACATGTAGGCAGGTTGCCTATTGTGTTTATTTAGTTAGGCCTGTTTGGCTGCCCAGATTAGGGGGAAAGGGTTAATACTGCTTTGCATCCTTCTCTGCTCTCATTTGTGGGCTTTTTTATGGTCCAGCTTCCTGTCCTGTGATATATAAAAGGGAGAGGCTGCAATGCAGGTGTGAGCGCATGGTAGCGGGCTAAGGAACGCAAACCTTGCAGGACTTGCTGAGACTTGTAGTTCATCTACAAACCACTGGACTCCCAGAATACACCCAAGCCATAGACTTCTCCAGTTAGGACTTTACCTACTTTACCTATGCAGGTATGCTGGGGCAGCCGCAGCTGAAATTAGTTAGGTAAAATAAATTTTGTCTTGTTATGCTGGCTAAGCTGAACTTTCAGTAAAAGTTGGTTAACTGCACAAAGCCTGATTTGAAGTTACTCAAGGGGTGCATGTGAGGTCCTGTCACTTCTGAAAGGGTCTGAGTCTACAATAGCACACTAGGGGTCTTGAAACATTACAACACAAAAGGTTAAGCTGCAACACTAAGGAGAGAAGAGAGTTATCACAAGTAAACAGCAAGCAGAACTGCAACCAGTTGTTGGCGTGGTACCTGGTTAGGTGGCAGGTCCTCTGGTAGCGAGGGGGTCCGGTGTTACGTCTTCCTTCCCAGCAGTCCGTCTCTTTTGGTCGCTGGGGGCGGATTGGCATTATGGAGATCTATGGCCTGATCACTAGGTCCGGACTGGCAAGAGTTAAGTTGAGCACACATGAGGTCCTTTCTATGTGCTCGGCAGGACCTCATTCTTTTACTGGGAGTGAGGTAGCCGAGGTACGCTGGCTGGTGGAGCGGGCATAAGCTCTGCATGTCACTCCTAATGCAACACATGCACCTGTTCAAGTGTGTAGGACATGGGACAACATCTTCTGGAGGAACTCTGCATATTACACTACACACAAGTGGCTCATCTCTGAGTTGGGGGACTGCCTTTATGTTTGACTTTCACATGACCATGGCCCTGACCTGGATATTGGTGGGCACGCCTTTGGACAAGGTGTTACCCCTAGACTAGAATGAGTGACCCTGGTCATTGCCTGATGTAGCCCAGAAGAACTCACCCTGGAGTAGGCCTCCTATGTGACCCACGCTTGCAGCACAACAAATTAATCGGAAACATTGAGAAAGTGTCACCCGCCTGCCTTTACATTTGGTGTCCAACGAGGGGCTACGCCTACCACATGCACCTGAAGAACACTTCCAAAGAGACCATGGCTGTAGTTAGTTTGTTTCTAGAATTTGCTCAGGCTTGCCCAGTGATATGGCATGTGAACAGCACAAGTCAACTTCTTGATTACCTCCTACACAAAGCACCCTCACTGGACTGGTGAAAAATTTGATAAGGGGTATTTATAATAACAAAGCTCTGAACAACGCTTGGGTGCTACAAGACATTATGCCTGGACAGCCGCTATCATGGAAGAATCCAACCAGCTACTGCCACGATACCAGTGTTCGGTACCTGCCTACAGCAGGGTTCTCCCAATGTTGTACAGGCACACGTGTGGAGCTTCGGGTCATCTATCCCCGTTGACGGAGACATCTGTCGACCTCATTCTCCTGCAGGATCGCCGTTCTCAGGCAAAGTGTATCCCCTGTGCTAGAATGAGTGACCCTGGTCACTCATTCTAGTGATGCCATATCGCCTGGCATAGCCCAGAAACCCTGAGCTACACTTGGCGCCCAACGAGTTAATGGGAAGCATGAAGAAAATTTCATCTGCATGCCCTTACATACAGCTCCCCCTCTCACATCACAGCTCCCCCCAAATACAGTCTCCCCTTACAATCAGAGCCCCTCCCATATCACATGTCCCCTCTTTCACATCACAGCTCCCCCCTCTGTCCTCTGTATGTACTTGCCTGCCGGCCACCACCGAGGCTGCTGTTAAACTTACAGCAGGGAACAGGGTGGGAGGCACGGAAGGTCTGCAATAAGGGTGGTAGCTGCCCAACTATTCTTGTTAACAAGCCTTGTGTCCTAGCAACCCATCACCCGCTTGTTAATTTGAAAGGTTGTGCAACTTCTGCTCCCTGTGTAGACCTGTCATGCCTCCTTCCCTCTTTCCTGCTGTGAGTTTACCAACAGCAGCGATGACAAGCAGGCAAGTACATAGAGAAGAGGAATCCACCCTGCCATGCCTCCCATAGACTCTCATTGGGCCCCCTACTGGCCCTTGGGCAGTCCCCCTGGGGGTGCCATTAAAAATTAATGGCTATGCAACATAAAGTGCATTACCATGCATTGTGGTAACACACCACAGCTCAAAAGTGTAATTTGATTGACAGTCAGCTCTCTACCTTTGTTAGCAAGCTCGCAGTGTAATGCCGCGTACACGCGATCGGAATTGTCGTCGGAAAAAGCTCTGATGGTTTTCCCATCGGAATTCCGACGGAATTTTGCTCAAACTGTCTTGCCTATACACGGCCACACCAAATTCCGATGGTCAATAACACCGCGACATACAACACGTTCCGATGGTCAATAACACCGCGACATACAACACGTTCAACGGCACTATAAAAGGGAAGTTTAATGCTTCCGAGCATGCGTCAAATTGTTTCCGAGCATGTGTCAGAATTTTGCGTGTCGGAATTGCATACACACGATCGGAAAATCCGATAGAAAGGTTTTCCATCTGAAAAATTAAGAACAGGCTCTCAATCTAAAGTCCGTCGGAAATGCCGACAGAAAAAGACCGATGGACATACACATGGTAGGAAAATCCGATGAAAAGCTCCCATCGGACTGTTTCCATCGGAAATTCCGGCCGTGTGTACGCAGCATTAAGCCCCATACACACGGTCGGACAATCCGCGGACCAGGTCCGTCGGACCATGTCCGTCATACTTTGTCCGATGTTGGTTTTGCGTACACACGGTCGGACAAAGTTGACGGAAAATCCGATCATTCTGAACGTGGTGACGTTTGTTGCCTACGACGGGACTACGTAGAGGCTAGTAGCCAATAGCTTTGGTCTTGTAATGTGATCTGAGCATGCGTGGCTCTTTGTCCGGTCGGACAACCGTACACACGATCGGATTTGGTGTGATCGGACCGTGTTGACGGCAAATCTTTCCAGCAGGAGATAAGACTTTGTCCGTCGGACAAACCGACGTACACTGTCCGATGGTGCATACACACGGTCTGATTTTTCAACAACATTGTCCGATCGGACAGAATCCATGAAAAAGTCCGACCGTGTGTATGGGGCTTTAGACTGACTGCACTGTAAAATAAAGTGTTGCCTAACCGACTTACAGCTCTGCTGTGCAGGGGAATAGAGAAAGCTATTATAATAAAAACTATATGTACACAAACTAACTGTATTTAAAAAAATACCTTGATTTATAATTTTAGCTTAACTAATTTTTATTTGTTTACAGGTATTAAAGTAAAAGAATGGTTGATGACTACGAACATCAACAAGGTGCTCTTTAGGATGACAGAACACATTTAATAATGAAACAAAACAAGTTAAACCAATAACAATATTGCCTCAAGCTGTGTATTGTAATGTCTGAGTGTGTGTGGAAAGCAAAGCAAACCAACAGATTTCAATACAAAACATGATAATTAGCATTGTTTATTCTGCTCTTTTGTGGTGTTTAGGCCTACCTGTCAGCATTTTATCTGGTCAGGCTGCAGTGTGGATGAAGAAAGCAGAAGCAAAACAGAGAGTGGTAACAAGAAGGGAGGGGACAAAAGAGTGAAACAAAAATGGGGGGAAGTGGGGTGGATTATGGGAAACAAACATTGAAAAAATATGTTATTTCCCTCAAAACAATAGAAACCACCACTTTGAGAGTGAAGATTTATTGCACTGAGCCACTAAGATCTCCCTCTATTGGCTACTCTGAAAATCCTTATATATTTAATTTAATTTAATGCCCAACTCCAGAAATATAAAAAAAAAACACCCTTGCTGTGGGGTCCCCCCACACTGAAGGGGTGAAATGCTCATCAAATCTAATTAAATTGTGTTTTTTATATATAAAATGTTTTGGTTTGTTCCTATTTGAGTATACATAGAAGTGTATTAAAAGTCCCAGACAGACTCTCCTTTTCCACCTATGTATCTAATTGGTTTTCCAAAGTTGCCTATGTAAGCTGAGCAGTTCCAGGACAAGGTCATCCAGTGCCCAGAGTGAAGATGGCAAAATGCGTCCGCCACCCTTCCCCTAGGAGGGGACAGGGCCACGGATTGAAATGTATGTAATGTTTATGTCTTGCACTGAAATAGTGGTGAATTCATGGACCATAGTGCGCCAGGCTTTTCTGTCCTCCACTGCCTCCCAGAGCTTGCTTAAAGTGATTGTAAAGCTTTGTTTTATTTTGTTATACTTACCTCCTCTGTGGAAGGGTTTTGCACAGAGTGGCCCGACCCTCCTTTTCTGGGGCCCCCCTGGCTCCTTCTCTTTTAGAGTGCCTCCGCGGAGAGCCGCATTCCATGGGGGTTCTTGTGCAGGAGCGCTCCCGAGTCCTGCTGCTTCGTCCATTGGGAGCCAATGGTTATCCAATCTATCCAATGAGGACTGGGGGGGGGGTGAAAACCGTGAGGGTTTACAACCCCTTTACTTTATGTTTATTGTTTCGATGATGCTATCTATCTGTAGCGCTACCCCCAGTTAAGAGAGCCGCTGGTTTGTTTTGGGTCCCTGAGTACAGCTCCACCAACCCCGGCAATTTGGCTCTACCCGCTCTGGCACAGTTAGTAAAGGGGTACGTCCCTATGTACATCAAACTTAGCTTATACTCTAAGTGTAATTGGTATGAACTCACAAGCAGACTGCTGAAATAAGAATAACTGGCTTTACTTTTGTCAGTAAGGAAAAGAATAGCAACATGCATTTGAACATATGACTTACAATACTTTAGCAGGTCCCTGCAATATGCACTTTAACATGTACACACATATGTAACAACTGGCAGTGGGGAAACGGAGCGCCCAGTGTGGCGACCGTCTGCTATGCACCCCTGAGGTGCAATAAATCTATCTGCGCCTACCTAATGGACCAGGCCTGATCCCTAGCAATAGAGCTCAGTCCTTGTACTAGTACAGTGTTCTTCACCGGCAATGAATCTGTAGAGGTGGTGCACATGTAGCTTTAAATGGTGTCTTTGTAATCCACAAAAAGTAACATTGCTGCTCTGAGGTAAATTGCGCCTAGGCAGTTCAATAGGCATAAAACGTGTGTGTCAATGCAGGATGAGCCTCTCGGCTCTCTCACCAATCCTTGGGTACCGTCCTCAGCTCCGGTCCCTCCAATGGTGGCTCTGGTCTCTTCAATGGCGGCGTCCGGTCTCCTCAGTCACAGCCCTGAACTCCGGTCATCAGCTCCGTCCGACCGACAATAAGGGGAAGTCTCCGCTCCGCTGCTGTGGACTCTGAGGGGTGAGAGTCTCACTCCATCGGCTGCAAGGCCCAGGCTTCAGGCCTTCAGCTCCGGTCCGCACAGGTGTCTCTGCTGGCTGCAGTCTCCGCGTCACACGCTCTGTCAGCAGAGGCAGGCCCGTCCTGTCAGGCCTCAGAAGAGGAAGTGTCCCAAGAGGAAGAGGCGGTCTCCGCTCTTCCTTTTTATAGCCTCCCCCAGCAGCCTCCCGGGCGGAAGCAAGCAGCCTGGGAGCCTGGGGAATTATGGGAAACGTAGTCTCTTCCCCTAAAAGGGGTAGAACCCCGCTACACACTCCCCCCACTTTGAATCTTTGGTCCCCAAAGACAGTGTTCAAACTACAAACTTTCTCGGGAACAACATTTTCACATAATTTGGACAGAGGAGCCTCCCACCAATTGGCATAAGATGGGGAGCTGTCCTGTCTACAGGTCACTTCAGTGTGGGTGACCTGCTTAACTGTGCCAGAGAGTGAGCTGGGGTTGCCCTCCACCCAATGAACAGTGGATGGGTCAGGGCTTTCAGCACTTCTCCTTGCTGTTGTAACAGAGTCCTCTGAACTTTCTCCCATCTTGGGGTAAGTTAACTTCTTGGGAGGCTTCACAACTCTGCGAGCTCTCTGTTCTCTTGGAACTTCTTCAGGAACACATTCTGGCAACATCTCTGGTTCTGGAACATCTTCTTCTTGTTCTGGGTAGAGACCAGGGACATCTTCCCAGCACTCAGGCACATCACTGAATGGCACAAACTCTGTGGCTTCTGGGTTCAATGTGTTATCTTCCACATCTTCAGTAGGTGGAAGATCTATGGCAGAATTTCCTGGGGTTGAGGAAGGCCATAGCCATTCAAGTTCTCCTCTTTCTTCCTCTGGTTGGGGGTCCTGTCCACCCCTAACTTGGGAAGTCTGGGACCTAGTATTAGGCCTGGGGGTATCCAGAATGGAAACAGATTCAGGTACATCTCTTGCTGGAGGCATTCTGACTGCTTCAGTGAGTGGGAGCAAATGATTCCTATGCCAGGTCTTCAAAGGCCCCACTCTTCCTTCTGGCTTCAACTTGTAAACAGGCAATC
This sequence comes from Lithobates sylvaticus, assembly GCA_028564925.1. Lineage (NCBI taxonomy): Eukaryota > Metazoa > Chordata > Amphibia > Anura > Ranidae > Lithobates > Lithobates sylvaticus. The sequence continues at coordinate 223,400,667 of CM053031.1, read as the reverse complement.
CTGGAAGTTTTCTACAGATGATATATGGCTCTGATCTCCATCTATCAGCAATCTTGTGTTTCCCAGGGATCCCTAGGTTGCGTAACAGTACACGGTCCCCAGGCTGTAGGTCCTGTACTCTAACTTTCAAATCAAAGTTCCTCTTATTTCGGGCCCCTCTCTGGTTAGAGGCCGCTTGAGCTTTCTCATAAGCTATCTTCAAACTGCGCCTCAGTCTGTCCACATATCCTTTGTGGGAGGCAGCAGAGGCATGGTCTAAAGAAATACCGAAGGCCAAATCCACTGGCAATCTTGCTTCTCTCCCAAACATAAGCCGGTAAGGGGAGAAACCTGTCACATCACTTGTGGTGCAATTGTAAGCATGCACTAGAGCTGAAATGTGTTGACTCCAATGTTGCTTCTTCTCTGTTTCCAAAGTTCCCAACATGTTCAATAGGGTCCTGTTGAACCTTTCAGGCTGGGCATCACCTTGAGGGTGATATGGTGTGGTCCTAGTCTTCTCTACTCCCAGAGAATCTAGTAGCTTCCTGATCAGGCGACTCTCAAAGTCCCTTCCTTGGTCTGAATGGATTCTCTGTGGCAGTCCATAGTGAACAAAGTACTTCTCCAAGAGTACCTTGGCTACTGTAGAGGCCTTCTGGTCCTTGGTTGGGAAAGCCTGAGCATAACGAGTGAAATGGTCGGTTACCACCAGAACATTTCCAATCCACTCAAATCGGGTTCGAGGCAGAGAAAATCAATGCATACCAGATCCATTGGGCCTTGACTCTGTAGGTGGCCCATTGGGGCAGCTTGATGGGGTAAAGTCTTCCTCTGAATGCATCTTGCACAGGAATGGCAATACTCCTCCACTTCGGCCCTCATGCAGGGCCAATAAAACCGGTCTCTGACAAGTTGGAAGGTTCTCTCTGCTCCCAAGTGACCATGCTGGTCATGTAAGGCAATCAGCACAGTCTCTCGATGCTTCTCTGGGAGAAACAACTGCCACTTGTCTTCTGGTCCATCAGAGGGGCCCCTTCGGTAGACTACCCCCTGATGCACCTGTAACTTGTCCAACTCTCTCCTCAGTAGGCGAGCTTCTTTAGAAGGGTGAAGGCGAAGTCCCTCTGGACTCTTGTCTTCCAGGGCTTCCAGGACCAATCTCCCCATGGGATCTTCCAATTGGTCACACCTCAGCTCCTTCTTGGACAGCTTCGGTAGGCACTCTTCTGCTAGTTGAGTTACCCCACAGTAACACTTTGGGACTCCCACTGTGGTAACTCCTATCTCTTCAGCTCTGGATCCTCCTCTGGCTTGGAGTTCAGCCCCCTGACAAAGGGCTCGCACTCCATCTGGTGCCACTTGGGTCCAGTCTTCCCAGTCATCGACCATGACATGGGATCTTCGGGACAGGGCATCTGCATCCCTATTTCCAGCCCCTGGTCTGTACTTGAGACTGAAATTGAATCCAGACAACGCCGCCAACCATCTGTGTCCAGTTGCATCCAGCTTGGCGGTGGTGAATAGATAGGTCAAGGGGTTGTTATCTGTCTTTACAGTAAACTCGGCCCCATACAAATAGTCTCTCAATTTGTCAACTACTGCCCACTTGAGGGCTAAGAACTCCAACTTGTGGGTGGGATAGTTCTTCTCGGAGGGGGTCAGGCTCCGGCTCACATAGGCCACTGGTCGTAGCTGGTCTTCATACTCCTGGTAGAGTACTCCACCTAGGCCCTCATGGCTGGCATCAACGTGTAGCTCATATGGTCTAGTGGGATCAGCGTAGGCCAAAACTGGGGCTGTGGTGAGACTTCTCTTCAAGGTTCTGAAAGCCTCTTCACACCTTGAATTCCACTGGTCTTGGACTGATTCACTGGACCTTCTAGGCCCCATTCCATCCTCCTCTCCTTCTGTCTTCAGCAGCTCGTTGAGGGGTTTGGCAATGCGGGCAAATCCATCCACAAACCTGCGGTAGTAGGAGCAGAACCCCAAGAAAGACCGAAGTTCTGTAACTGTTGTGGGCCTTGGCCACGAAGTAACTGCCTCCAGCTTCTCAGGGTCTGTAGACACTCCTTTTTCAGACACTATGTGTCCCAGATAGTTCACAGAAGACTGATAGAACCGACACTTCTCTGGAGAAAGTTTAAGTCCCTCTTCACTGAGCCTCTTCAGTACTTTCTCCAACCTGGCTTCATGTTCTTCCAAAGTCTTTCCAAAGACAATGACATCGTCCAGATACACAAGGACTTCTATGAGGTTCATGTCTCCAACTGTCCTTTCCATTAGGCGTTGAAACGTAGCAGGAGCTCCAGATAGGCCCTGGGGCATCCTGTTGAACTCAAAGAATCCCACTGGGGTTATGAAGGCAGTCTTCTCTCTATCTTCTGGATGCATGGGGATTTGGTAATACCCACTCTTGAGGTCCATCACACTGAACCACTTAGCTCCAGATAAACTCTGCAAGGCATCTTCTATCCTTGGCGTGGTGTACTGATCAGGAATGGTCCTCCTGTTGAGAGTTCTGTAGTCAATGCAGAGTCTCAATGACCCATTCTTCTTCCTGACTACCACAATTGGGGAGGCATAGGGGCTTCTGGACTCCCTAATCACTCCCGTCTTCTTCAGTTCCGCAAGCTGCTCTCTCAGATCCTCCAGATCTGCTAGCGGGACTCGCCTCACTCTCTCTCTGAATGGCTTGTCCTCTTGCATGCGGATTCGATGGGTGGCACTCCTCGCACACCCCACATCAAACTCATCTTTAGAGAAAATCTTCTCCCATCTGGTCAGCTGGGCCTTGGCTCTCTCTTTCCAAGCTCCAGGTAGGTTAGGGTTTTCCATGGAGAGTTTCTTCCAGACATCTTCTCCTTCACCCGTTCCCTTCACTTCTGACCAGCCAACTGGGACAGCTGGACTCACCTGTCCCAGAAGCATCCTGGCAGGGATCTCCACGGGCCGCTCCGTGGGGTTCCTCACACTGACAGGGACTCTTCCTCTAGCCTTCTTCAGGTCCTTCAGTGAAATTACTTCTGGTATCACCTCCAGACCTGAGTGACCCTCCATTGGGTCGGGCTCCAACATTACAAAGGGGCCAGGCTGCTCCCAAGTAAGTTTCACCGTGGCTCTCATGCAGGTCACCTCTCCAGGCTGTAACACTGCTCCTTCTTTTCCAAGCCTCCATACCCTTCCTATCCCCTCACTTGGGGTCTTCTGCTCTAGGACCAACCGCTGGTAGGCTGCCTTCAGCATGGGATGGATCTTGGGAGTTGAAAGATTCTCTTTCTTCACCAGGGGGGTCAGAAGCCTTCTGACCAGGTCCGTATTCGTCCCTATAATCAGGGACGTCTTGCTGGTTCCTGGTGGGCGGGGACACACCACTGCTAAGGTGTCGAACACTTCAGACTTCCCAGCTACGGATGGGTCAAACGTCAATCTGATGGGTAAGTATCCATCATAGGGGAAACTCTGAGTTCCCAATCCCCGTATCTCCAACTCTTCTATCTTCTGTATTGGCAGATGACTCAGGTATCTGTCATAGAAGTCCCTGTACAATAGGGTCACTTGTGCTCCAGTGTCTAGGAGGGCCTTCGTGTACACTCCTTCCACTTGGATGGGTACAGTAGGGGATGGACCAACTAGCTTTTCTGGGTAAGGCTGAGTTGATGCTGTCCTCTTCTTTGGACTCTTCGCTTTACCAGCACTTGATTTGCACTTGCTCCTTTCTTGAGCCTGATATGCATTGATTTTCTCCCTCTTACTGGGAGTGTGAACCCGTTGAGGGACATTGTTATCTCTCACTTTGAAGAGTTCACGTCTGGGGGTGCTGTGTCTCTCCGGAGGGGTCTTGCCCCCTTTCTCTGGAGTGCACCTTGGTTGAGGATCCCTGGGTTCCTTCCGAGGGGTTTGATCTCCTCGCTTTCTCTTCCTGTTGTGCTTCTTGGAGCTCACTGAAGGTGATGGGCACCCGGTTGACTCCTTCACCGGGGCCCTTTGGCGTTTTCCCGCCGGCTGGCGGCTTTCTGCCTTCTTCTTCTTAGGACTGGAACATACAGCTGCAATATGACCAATTCCTCCACAATTAAAGCAAATCATCTCACCGTAGTCAGGTGGGGATGCTGGTGCTGGGACAGCTGGAAACAATTCCCTCCTGCTTGTTTCTTTCTTGGGACTGGGTGTCTCTTTCGCCACTAGAGACGTCAGTATCTCCATCATCTGGGACATCTGCAACTTCAGGGCATCTACCTCTGTGTCTCTTTCAGGGGTTAAGGCCGACCTGACCGTGGCCACTGGAAACTTTGTAGACCCCATCACCTGCTTCTCCCTTTTCTCTTCCAACATGGCCTCTTCTTCTCTGACCATTCGGATGAGGTCAGGGTAGTCCAGGCTCTTCCCATCCTGCCGGGTGCGTAGAATTAGTGCGACAGGGTCCAGGGGTTGGGCTCCCCTCATCACCTGCTGGGCACGGGCTTCATCTACCTTCCCTGGATCTATCCCCTTCTTCAGGATAATCCTATGCAGGATCTTGTCTATGCGTCCCATGTACTCTGACAGCTTCTCCCCTGTCTTCTGGTAACAGTGTTCCAGCTGATAGGTAAGTTCTGTGACTTTTTCTGTCCCACCAAACACACCTTCCAGGATGTCTATGTAGTCCTGGGCAGTGCAATCCTTTTTACTCGTCTTCAGATTGCGTATGGCCTCTAAGGCAGGTCCTTTTAGGCTCTCAACAATCCTTTGCTTCTTTCTGCCTTCTGAGACCTCCCATTCTTCTAGGGCCTGCGTGGCACCATCTAACCACTCTTCAAATCCCTCTTCTCCCGAGGGTACAGGTGTCCTCCCTGAAAACATCCGGAGTTTCCTGTATCCCGACATTGGGTAATCCCCGGGGTCTCTTCTGCACTGGGTCACAATTTCCCCTAGGACAGCACACAGTTCTGCACTAAGAGCAGTGTGTGCGGGTGCGGGACTTTCCGCGCCCTTCTGCTCTTCCTTCTTTGGGGATAGAATGGCTTTCATAGGAGAACCTTCTCCCTTGCGCGGCAGCGCATGCAGCACTTGATAGGCCTGACCATTCGGTGCCTGTATGCTCTGGCTCCTGAACTGCTCTGGAATCTCTTCCTTCCATTCTATTAGGGCGTATGTGTACCCAGCATCATTTCTCATGTCCATTATCCATGACTTCTGGCATGGGGATAATGACATTATGAGCTGCTTCACTGCCTCTCTCTGCCACATCCCTGGCAGTTCAATAACTGCTGCTGCGGCTGGGTCAGCGGCCCATGTTGCGGACCACCGTCCCACTTCTATTGGGTCCATGCCGGTACCTTCTGGCGGCTTTTCCCGCTGACTCAGGATCCCGGATTACGAGCCCCCACGTGTAGCGCTACCCCCAGTTAAGAGAGCCGCTGGTTTGTTTTGGGTCCCTGAGTACAGCTCCACCAACCCCCGGCAATTTGGCTCTACCCGCTCTGGCACAGTTAGTAAAGGGGTACGTCCCTATGTACATCAAACTTAGCTTATACTCTAAGTGTAATTGGTATGAACTCACAAGCAGACTGCTGAAATAAGAATAACTGGCTTTACTTTTGTCAGTAAGGAAAAGAATAGCAACATGCATTTGAACATATGACTTACAATACTTTAGCAGGTCCCTGCAATATGCACTTTAACATGTACACACATATGTAACAACTGGCAGTGGGGAAACGGAGCGCCCAGTGTGGCGACCGTCTGCTATGCACCCCTGAGGTGCAATAAATCTATCTGCGCCTACCTAATGGACCAGGCCTGATCCCTAGCAATAGAGCTCAGTCCTTGTACTAGTACAGTGTTCTTCACCGGCAATGAATCTGTAGAGGTGGTGCACATGTAGCTTTAAATGGTGTCTTTGTAATCCACAAAAAGTAACATTGCTGCTCTGAGGTAAATTGCGCCTAGGCAGTTCAATAGGCATAAAACGTGTGTGTCAATGCAGGATGAGCCTCTCGGCTCTCTCACCAATCCTTGGGTACCGTCCTCAGCTCCGGTCCGACCGACAGTAAGGGGAAGTCTCCGCTCCGCTGCTGTGGACTCTGAGGGGTGAGAGTCTCACTCCATCGGCTGCAAGGCCCAGGCTTCAGGCCTTCAGCTCCGGTCCGCACAGGTGTCTCTGCTGGCTGCAGTCTCCGCGTCACACGCTCTGTCAGCAGAGGCAGGCCCGTCCTGTCAGGCCTCAGAAGAGGAAGTGTCCCAAGAGGAAGAGGCGGTCTCCGCTCTTCCTTTTTATAGCCTCCCCCAGCAGCCTCCCGGGCGGAAGCAAGCAGCCTGGGAGCCTGGGGAATTATGGGAAACGTAGTCTCTTCCCCTAAAAGGGGTAGAACCCCGCTACATATCCATCATGTTTTCTGTCGTCCTCTTCTTCTTTTTCCTTCCATGTTTCAGCTTTAGGATTTGTCTCTCCAGTGAATATTCAGGCTTGATTTCCTTCAAGATTGACTGGTGTGATCTTCTTGCCATCCAAGGGACTTTCAAGAATCTTTTCCAACACCATAGTTCAAAAGCATTAATTCTTCAGTGTTCAGCCTTCCTTATGGTCCAACTTTCACAGCCATAGGTTACTACTTGGAATACCATAGCTTTGACTATACAACATTTTGTCGTTAGGGTGATGTCTCTGCTTTTTGTAATGTTGTCTAGGTTTGCCATCGTTTTTCTCCAAAGAAGCATCCACCTCTTAATTTTATGGCTACAGTCACCGTCTCTACAGTCACTGTCTGCCGTGATCTTGGAGCCTAGAAAGATAAAATCTGTCACTGTTTCCATTTCTTCTCCTTCTATTTGCCAAGGAGTGATAGGACCGGTTGCCATGATCTTAGTTTTCTTAAAGAGGTTGTAAAGTCAGAAGGTTTTTTAACTTAATGCATTCTATGCATTAAGATAACAAACTTTCTGTGAGCAGTAGCCCCCTTCAGCCTCTCTAATACTTACCTGAGCCCCCTCTATCTCCAGCGATGTCCACAAGTCCCTCAGCGGTCTGGGACTCTCCCTCCTGATTGGCTGAGACACAGCAGCGGTGCCATTTACTCCCATTGCTGTCAATCAAAGTCAGTTAACCAATCAGGAGAGAGAGGGGGCGAGGCCGAACCGCAGCTCCGTGTCTGAATGGACACAGGGAGCTGTGACTCGGCTCAGGTGCCCCCATAGCAAGCTGCTTGCTGTGGGGGCACTCAACAGGAGGGAGCGGCCAGGAGCAGCACACAGTGACCCGAGAAGAGAAGGATCTAGGCTGCCCTGTGAAAAAACACTGCACAGAGCAGGTAAGTATGACGCCCCTAGCTCCAGGGGGCCCTGCAGCGTCCCTGTCATATTATCATATCCTCCACAAAGTCCAGCTCCGATCTGTCCTAGGGCCCCACAGCCACGCTCCAGTACTGGGCTTCCACTTTGCCTTCCACAGTCCACACCCCCCTGCTCTCATTGGCTGGGGAGAAGCTGTGAGCCATTTCCTGAATAGAGAGGAGCATGGGGTGAGAACAGCCCAGGATGGGGAAGTGTCTGTGCTGTGTGCTGGCAACATGGAATGGTAACCGAGCTCAGCGAGTTAAGAGGAGGAGAGTGCCGTCCTGTAGCCATGATGGGACCGATGTCACTGGTGAGGTAAGACACCGCTAAGTGTCTTCTAGTCACTAGCTGGGATTCTCTGATCCCTGTCCTCTGATTCTCCAGGGGTGATCTCTGTCCTCTAATGTAAGGAGAAACTTTGGGAACTAAAAACTCTTAAGCCACTTGATGGCTTGATGGAAGTGGTGGGTGGTAGTGGGGGGGGGGGGGGGGGTGCAGGTCAACTTTTGCATTGGGCCCACAAGCTTCAAGCTACGCCTCAGTTGTTGATATTTCTTAATCTCTAGATCTTAATTACAGTTTGTGATTCATCGATCCTGGCATTTTGCATCATGTACTCTGCAAATAAGTTAAATAAGTAGGGTAACAATATACATCCTTGCCGAACTCCTTTCTCAATTTTGAACCAGTCAGTTGTTCCATGTCCTGTTCCAACTTTTCTTTCTTGACTTGCACACAGGTTTTTCAGAAGACAGGTGGGGTGGTCTGGTATTCTCACTTCTTTCAGTATTTGCCACATCTTGTTGTGGATCACAACAACGGTAAAGTCTTTGACTGTGTGGATCACACAGTCGAAGACTTTACCGTAGTCAAAAAATCTGAAGTAGACATTCTTCTAGAACTCCCTTGCTTTCTCCATGATCCAGCAAATGTTGGCAATTTGATCTCTAGTTCCTCTGCCTCTTCGAAATTCAGCCTGTACTTGTGTTAGCTCCCGGTTTACATGCAGCTGAAGCCTAGCTTGTAGATTTTTCAGCATAACCTTGCGAGCATGTGAGATGAGTGTGATCGTACGGTAGTTTGAACATTCTTTGGCGCTGCCCTTCTTTGGTATCGGAATGTAAACGGACCTCTTCAAGGTCCTGTGCCCATTGTTTGTCCAAATTTGATGGCATATTGAGTGAAGCACTTTAACAGCATCATCTTTTAGGATTTTATATATCTCAGCTGGGATACCATCACTTCTGCTAGCTTTGTTATTAGCTATGCTTTCTAAGGCCCACTATACTTCACTCTCCAGGATATCCGGTTCAAGGTCAGTGACTGCATCATTGTGGTTATATAGGACATTCAGATCTTTCTTGTATAGTTCTTCTGTGTATTCTTGCCATCACTTCTTTATCTCTTCTGCTTCTGTCAGGTCCTTGCCATTTTTGTCTATTATCGTGCCTATCTTTGCACAAAACTTTCCCTTGATATCTCAAATTTTCTTAAAAAGCTCTCTAGTCTTTCCCATTCGTTGATTTCATCTAATTCTTTGCATTGATTGTTTAAGAAGGTCTTTTTGTTTCTTCTTGCTATCCTCTGTAAGTCTGCATTTAGTTGAGTATATTTTGCCCTTTCTCCATTACCCTTTGCCTTCCTTCTTTGTTCAGCTATTTGTATAGCCTCATCAGATTGCTTTCACCACTTTGCTTTCTTGCATTTCTTCTTTGGAATGGTTTTCATTGCTGCGTCTTGTACGAATTTACACACTTCCTTCCATAGTTCCCCAGGCACTCTGTCTATCAGATCTAATCCCCTAAATCTGTTCATCACCTCCACTGAGTATTCACAAGGGATCCAATTTAGACCATATCTGAATTGTCTAGTGGTGTTTCCCACTTTCTTAAATTTAAGCCTGAATTTTTCCATAAGAAGCTCATGGTCTGAGCCACAGTCAGCTCCAGGTCTTTTTTTGACTGACTGTATAGAGCTTCTCCATCTTTGGCTGCAGAGAATATAATCGATCAGATTTCTGTATTGACCATCCGGTGATGTCCATGTGAGTCGCCTCTTTAGTTGTTGGAAAAGAGTGTTGATACCAGTGTGTTCTCTTGACAAAACTCTCTTAGCCTTTGTCCTGCTTTATTCTGTACTCTAATGCCCGTTACACACGATAGGCTATTCTGATGGAAAATGTTTGATAGGAGCTTGTTGTCAGAAATTCCGACCGTGTGTAGGCTCCATCGGACATTTTCCATCGGAATTTCTGTCACACAAAATTTGAGAGCTGGTTCTCAAATTTTCCGACAACAAAATCCTTTCGCATTAATTCTGATCGTGTGTACAAAGTGCCACGCATGCTCGGAATCAAGCAGAAGAGCAGCACTGGCTATTGAACTTCATTTTTCTCAGCTCGTCGTACGTTTTGTACGTCACCGCTCATTGGTATCATCAGACCACAGGATATGGTTGCAGTAATCCATGTCCTTAGTCTGCTTATCTTCAGCAAACTGTTTGCGGGCTTTCTTGTGCATCATCTTCAGAAGAGGCTTCCTTCTGGGACAACAGCCATGCAGACCAATTTGATGCAATGTGAGGTGTATGTTCTGAGCACTGACAGGCTGACCCCCCCCCCCCCCCCCTCTGCAGCAATGCTGGCAGTACTCATACGTCTATTTCCCAAAGACAACCTCTGGATACGATGGTGAGCACGTGCACTCAACTTCTTTGGTCGACCATGGCAAGGCCTGTTCTGAGTGGAATCTGTCCTGGTAAACCGCTGCATGGTCTTGGCCACTGTGCTGCAGCTAAGTTTCAGGGTTGTAGCAATCTTTTTATAGCCTAGGCCATCTTTATGTAGAGCAACAATTCTTTTTTTCAGATTCTCAGAGAGTTATTTGCCATGAGGTGCCAAGTTGAACATCCAGTGGCCAGTATGAGAGAGTGAGAGCGATAACACCAAATTTAACACACCTGCTCCCTATTCACACCTGAGACCTTGTAACACTAACAAGTCACATGTACTCGCTTTTGTTGCCAGCAGTTTAGACATTAATGGCTGTGTGTTGAGTTATTTTGTGCAAATTTACACTGTTATACAAGCTATACACTCACTACTTTACATTGTAGCAAAGTGTAATTTCTTCAGTGTTGTCACATGAAAGGATATATAAAATATTTACAAAAACATGAGGGGTTTACTCACTTTTTAAAATACTGTACATTCCAGGTTCATTTTTTGTAGTATTCTTCTTTACAGCATCATACTTTCCTTTCACTCCAACCATCCCACAGCTGAGGGTCCTTGCAGCTTTGGCCCAGCCATTTCCATTGTGAAGAGGGAACCTCTGATGTGATGGGGGGGAACTCTGATATAGTGGGAGACCGCTGAAGTGATGGGGCCCTTCGACATGAAAGGATTACTCTGACATTAAGAGGAGGATCTGATGAAGGCATTACAGGGGACTTCTGATGTGAAGGGGGCTCTAATGTGATAGAGAAACCTCTGATGTGGGGAGGGGCTCCGATGTGAAGGAGGAACCTTTGATATAAAGGAAGCTCTCATTTCATGGAGGAAGATCTGATGTGAATGAGGGCTCTGATGTGATGGGGAGGACCCCTGATGTGTGATATAGAATGGGGAACCTTTGATGTAATGGGGGAACTCTGATGTGAAGGGGGGCTCTGATTTGATGGAGAGGAACCTCTGATGTGAAGGGGGGCTGATGTGATGGTGGAACCTCTGATGTAGAAGAGGAGGTTGATGCGATGGAGGAATGCTGATGTGATGGGATCAAGGTGACCTAATATTATTGAGGGGACCTCTGATGCAAAGGGGGGTCTCTGGCGTGATTGAGGAACCTCTGATGTGAAGGGGGCTCTGATAGGATGGAAAAACCTTTTTATGTGAAGGGGGGCTCTGATGTGGGACCTTTGATGTGAAGGGGGACTCTGATGTGAAGGGGGGCTCTGATTTGATGGAGTAACCTCTGATGTGAAGGGGGCACTCATTTGATGGATGGACCCATTATTGGCTGTGTGTTGAGTTATTTGAGGGGACAGCAAATTTATACTGTTAGGCCCCTTTCACACATGCCGGTCCGTTATACCGGTTCCACTTGCTCAGCAAGGATCGATCTGTTGATCCCTGCTGGGCTGGGGAATGACAGGTCTGACCACCTGTCCATTTTCATCCGAATTGATTCGCCAGACATATGGAACATAGGACCACCATCAGTCTGGATTTAGCAGAGCGGATCAGATGTCAGCGAGACATCCGTCAGTCCATAGAGATATATGGAGCGTCCGTTCAGGTCTGCCTGAAAAAACTGACAGGCCGTCCTGAGCGGTCCACATGTGTGAAAGGGGCCTTATACAAGCTGTACACTCACTACTTTGCATTGTACCAAAGTGTTATTTATTCAGTGTTGTCACATGAAAAGATATAATAAAATATTTACAAAAATTTAAGGGGTGTACTCACTTTTGTGAGATACTGTACATTCCAGGTTCCTATGCGGTAGTCTTCTTTACAGCATCTGATTTTCCTTTCACTCCTACCATCCCACAGCTGAGAGTCATTGCAGCTTTGGCCCAGCTATTTGGGGGGGGGGCCTCTGATATGGTGGGAGACCGCTGAAGTGATGGGGCCCTTTGACATGAAAGGATTACTCAGACATTAAGAGGAGGCTCTGATGTTGGCATTACGGGGGAATTCTGATCTGAAGGGGGTCTCTAATATGATGGAGGAACCTCTGATGTGAGGAGGGGGGGCTCTAATGTGATGGAGGAACCTTTGATATGAAGGGGGGGCTCTCATTTCATGGAGGAAGATCTGATGTGAATGAGGGCTCTGGTGTGATGGAGGAACCCCTGATGTCCAGGGGGGCTCTGATATAATGGAGGAACCTTTGATTTGAAGAGGAGGGGGCTCTGATGTGATGGATGAACCTCTGATGTGAAGGGGGGCTCTGATGTGATGGAGGAACCTCTGATGAGAAGGGGGGCTCGGTTTGTAATGGAGGAACCTCTGATGTAGAAGAGGAGTTCTGATGTGATGGAGGAACCTCTGATATCAAGGTGACTCTAATGTTATGAGGGGACCTCTGATGCAAAGGAGGGTCTCTGGTGTGATGAAGGAACCTCTGATGTGAAGGGGGGCACTGATATGATGGAAGAACCTTTGATGTGAAGGGGGGGGGGGGGGCTTTGATGTGATGAAGGACCCTCTGATGTGAAGGGGAGCTCTGATGTAATGGAGGAACCTCTGAAGCGAAGAGGGGCTCTGACAGGGGCGGACTGACAACTCATGGGCCCCCGGGCAATAGGAGATTATGGGCCCCCCAGGCAATCAGAGATTATGGGGCCACACAGTATACAATCACACAGTATACACATACATGTACACACAGTATACACATACATGTTTCTATTGGCTGAGAAGGTACTGGAGAGGTAGGACAGCTATAATCTTGGGATCTTTAGACCAAAAGGATGTCCGTAAGGGACATTTCAGAAACCGATGTAAAAAAAAAACACAGATTTTTACATACTGTCCCTGGTTTTACTAAGGCTGGCAGCCCTGATGGGGCCCCCTAGTGGTCCGGGGCCCTCGGGAAGTGCCCGAGTGGCCGAATGGTCAGTCCGCCCCTGGGCTCTGATGTGATGGAGGAACCTTTGATGTGAAGGGGGGAGGGGACTCTGATGCTGATTGCTTTATTCTGTATTATGCGATTTCTTAGCAAACGTTTAGCAGGGGCTGTTGTATAGTTTTATATTTTGCTTTTTGTTCTCCCATTGATGAGGATCTGCAGGGAGTAAGCAGTTAAGTGAATTAAGCTAATGGCATTAATTGCATTTATTACTGTAAAGCAGCCTTTCTACTCCAGAGGTTTCTATGGGTTCCATGGAACTCCAAGCATCCTCTAGAGCAGTGATGGCGAACCTTGGCACCCCAGATGTTTTGGAACTACATTTCCCATGATGCTCAACTACACTGCAGAGTGGATGAGCATCATGGGAAATGTAGTTCTAAAACATCTGGGGTGCCAAGGTTCGCCATCACTGCTCTAGAGGTTTCTAAGGGTTTAGTGAAACTCCAGGGTTCCTCCAGAGGTTTCTAGGGAATCCATGGAACTCCAGGGTTCCTCCAAAGGTTTCTAGGAAATCCATGGAACCCCAGGGTCCCTCTAGTGGTTTCTAGGGGTTCTGTGGAATTACAAGATTCCTCCAGATTTGTCTGGGGCTTCAGAGGAAGTACAGAGTTCCTCCAAAAGTTTCTAGGGGATCCACAGAAATCCAGGGTTCCTCCAGAGGTTTCTAGGGTTTCATTGGCTCTGATGTGATGGAGGAACCTCTGATATGAAGGGGCCTCTGATGTGATGGAGGAACCTCTGATGTGAGGGGGGCTCTAATGTGATGGAGGAACATCTGTTGCAAAGGGGGGCTCTGATGTGATCAAGGAAACTGATGTGAAGAGGGGCTCTCATTTGATGGGGGAACCTCGGATGCGAAGGGGACTCTGATGTGATGGAGGAACCTCTGATGTTAAAGAGGTGCTCTGATGTGATGGAGGAACCTCTGATGTGAAGGGGGCTCTGATGTGATGGAGGAACCTCTGATGTGAAGGGGGCTCTCGTTTGATGGAGGAACCTCTGATGCAAAGGGGTACTCTGATGTGATGGAAGAACCTCTGACATCAAGGGGACTCTAGTGTTATGAGGGGACCTCTGATGCAAAGGGAGGTCTCTGATGTGATGGTGGAATCTCTGAAATGAGGGGAGAGGAGTGTTGTTGTGATGGAGGAAACTCTGTGAGGGGGGGTCTCTGATGTGATGGAGAAACCTCCATCACCGCTGGAGCCCCTTCCATCTTTATCCAGTCTTACTTCTGGCAGAGTGACATCATCGTGGCTGTGGCCACTCAGAGTGGGAGTCCGCGATGATGTCAGTCATGCTTTTTTTCGGCACAGGACAGTATGCCGTTCCTTCAAAGCACATGTGCTGGTGAACTCACCGGCTGCATCAGTGGTAAATATCTCCTAAACGGTGCATGTTTAGGAGATGTTTTTAAAGTACCTATAGGTAAAATTCATGCATGGGAGTTTCCTCATCCAAGGCTCAGGTTACCCATTGATAAGTCATTAAGGTTTTTCCATTTTAGACCGGGGTGCTCCAGATACTTTCAAAGTGTGCCAGGGCTGAAGAATAAAGAGCTCTATGTAGAGGTCCTCTTCCTCTACTCCTGAGGGGGCTTATTCTGAGAAATCCCCGTTCTTTGCAGCAGCTCTGAGCAGTGTAAGCCATACTGTATTCTCCACAGGTGTCTGTGAAAGTTCTCCCTGACAACTCCGCATTTCTTCTTCTTCTAGCCTGGTGACATATTGCACACTGTGTACGTTCCATATCCCTGTGAAGACACATCTCAGTCACCAGGGCGCCTCACCTTTCTGCCTGCTGGAGCTCCGGGATCCCGCCCGCCCGCTCTGGCCCTTCCTATGCCCATATATGGAATGGAGAGACTTGTGTGGCGGAGGTAGAGGAGGCGGCTGAGGCGCGCTGTCCCTCACTGCAGCTCCAACTCGTGCCAAGGCTGATCAGCGCTCCGCTCCGCTCTACATCCAGCCTGCAACAGGTAAGCCCGAGCTACTCCCCTCCATCCCTGAGACCTGCATGCCTGCTCCTCACCTCCTTCCACAACCACATTCTACCTCTTCCCTGCTGCTCCCTCACATTATTATCAACTCTGGGAAATTGCAATCACACAGAGAGCAAACTACATGCTGCTGTGTGCAAGGTTACTGCTTTCCCTGTATTATTGGGTTATCTTGTCATTGCTTTATTCTGTATTCTGCTATTTCTTAGCAAAAGTTTAGCAGGGGCTGTTGTATAGTTGTATGTTTTGCTTTTTGTTCTCCCATTGATAAAGACCTGCAGGGAGTAAGCAGTTAAGTGTGAATTAAGCTATTGGCATTAACTGTAAAGCAGCCTTTCTCCTCCAGGGTTCTTCCAGAGGTTTCTATGAGTTCCATGGAACTCCAGGCATCCTCTAGAGGTTTATAAGGGTTCAATAAAACTCCAGGGTTCCTCCAAAGGTTTCTAGGGAATCCATGGAACTGCAGGGTTCCTCCAAAGGTTTCTAGGGAATACATGGAACTCCAGGGTTCCTCCAAAGGTTTCTAGGGAATCCATGGAACTCCAGGGTTCCTCCAAAGGTTTCTAGGGAATACATGGAACTCCAGGGTTCCTCCAAAGGTTTCTAGGGAATACATGGAACTCCAGGGTTCCTCCAAAGGTTTCTAGGGAATACATGGAACTCCAGGGTTCCTTCAAAGGTTTCTAGGGGATCCATGGAACTCCAGGGTTCCTCCAAAGGTTTCTAGGGAATCCGTGGAACTCCAGGGTTCCTCCAAAGGTTTCTAGGGAATCCGTGGAACTCCAGGGTTCCTCCAAAGGTTTCTAGGGAATCCATGGAACTCCAGGGTTCCTCCAAAGGTTTCTAGGGAATACATGGAACTCCGGGGTTCCTTAAAAGGTTTCTAGGGGGATCCATGGAACTCCAGGGTTCCTCCAAAGATTTCTAGGGAATCAATGGAACTCCAGGCATCCTCTAGAGGTTTCTAGGGAATTCATGGAACTCCAGGGTTCCTCCAAAGGTTTCTAGGGAATCCTTGGAACTCCAGGGTTCATCTAGAGGTTTCTAGGGTTTCTGTGGAATTACAGGATTCCTCCAGATTTGTCTAGGAGTTCAGTGGAGGTACAGGGTTCCTCCAACAGTTTCTAGGGGATCCACTGAAATATAGGGTTCCTCCAGAGGTTTCTAGGGTTTCAGTGGAATGCCAGGTTTCTTCCAGAGGTTTCTAGCGGTTCCATGGAACTCCAAGGTTCCTCCAGAGGTTTCTGGGGTTCCATGGAACTCCAAGGTTCCTCCAAAGGCTTCTAGGGTTTCAATGGAACCCCAGCATTTCTAAAGAGGTTTATAGGGGTACGGTGGAACGCCAGGTTCCTTCCAGAGGTTTCAAGGGGTTCCGTAGAACTCCAGGGTTCCTCCAGAAGTTTTTGGGGTTCCATGGAACTCCATTGTTTTTCCAGAGTTTAGTAAGGGTTCTGTGGAATACCAAGATTCTTCCAGAGGTTTCTAGGGGTTCCATGAAACTGTAGGGTTCCTTGAAGTTTCTAGGGGTTCCATGAATAATGAGCAGCTTCTGCCTTTCAGATGAGTAACAATGATCTTGTTAGGTACCTGTAAAGGCTATACACAATTTGATTTATTTTCTGATTAATCTCTTCTGATAAGAATAATCTATCTGTAGTGGACAACTCATTCGATCAATATGCCACACACAGGGATTGATCATTTAGACACTTTTCTGTTTCCACTATGTAATATCATCCTCTGATCGTCTGAAATACCCTAGTATTCATGGACAAACTATCTTGGTGCTGCCAATCAATGCAAAACAATTGATAGCAAATCAACTCAGTTTGATCAAATCCGATATAAATTGAATCTAAATTGATTGGAAGGGAAGGTATAGCTATTTGATTATTTGCAGATTCGATCATTTCGAATGATCGGATAATAAGGCTGGATTCACACCTATGCAGTTTTAGTGCTTTTTGCATTTTGCAGATTTGCACTACAGTCCATTTAACATGGTTTCCTATGGAACACGTTCTGTAGTGCAAATCTGCAAAATGCAAAAAGCACTAAAAATGCATAGGTGTGAATCCCGCCTAAAATCTAAGCATGTATGGCCACATAGGAGGGGGATTCTTCCCAACGACCTCAAGTGTAAGGAACATTCTTCCCAGTGACCATTAGGCTAAGTTTAGACGTGCGGTTGGGGGTCAGTAGAAATGTGTGGTTGGCCATTAGCTCCCCCCAACCACCCCCCCTTAAGCTTCAATAGCAGCAGACGGGGTGATTACATGCCACAGTCACAATGCTTTGCATCGCACCCATGGCAAAAACTATCCAACATGTTGCCGTCGATCGCAACCTATTCAAGAGCTGACAGGTTTTTGTTTTCATTCAACACGCTGGGTTGAACAGAAAAAAACTCATAGTGTGTCCCAGGTTTTAGAAGATGATATATAAAACTTGAATGGGCTCAAATAAGTGTATAACTTCATAAAGCAATATTCAATTTGATACTTCTTTAGGGCTGCAAGTAACAGTGTGTGGTCAGTGACACTACCACCACTGACCATATGGTGTTAGTTGCAACCGTGATATATGATAAAAGAGGGGCAGGGGGTTGTCGTGGCCCCTAAAATGCATTGGCTGTCTTTCAATGGTATAATCCAAAGGAAAAGTCACACACTAATGATGTCTTCACAGGCAAAACTTCAACCAGCCAACAAGCTTTAGCACATGGTCCCTCCCACAGGATCACCCCTTTGACATGTTTCCCTCTAAGGGCTCAGACATAATGGCTGTTTTTTATGGTCAAATTGTAAATTGTTAAAATTCTCATTTGATCCATTTGTGTTTGTTTTCCTTTGGATCCAGTCTCTGGCACCCTTTTTTGGGGAGGCCTGTTTGTGTTGGGAGCTGCCTCACTGAATCAGTGAGCTTATTTGAAGACTTCCTACCTTGGATTTTTGGAATAAGCACAGGAATCCCAGCGCCTCTCTAACATTTTTCTTCTGGCACTTCTGCCATTGGATGACTTGATTTAATTGTCAACCAACTCTTTTGGGTTCTTCTAGTTGGCCCCTGATGGTGTGACCCCGGATCTCTTGGATCTCCACCAAAGGTGATCTTACACCATCTATTGTTGTGATGGTGTTGGAACATAGTTTGAGAATGGCTTGAACAGTGCCCTCTGGGTATTTTGAAGTTGATTACCCAAAGAAAGGTACAGTTAGGTCAGAGGTGCCAAGGCTAAAGGTCTGGAAGTGAATGACGACTGACTGTTCCTTAGATCATTTAATGTACTATATTTTAAAAATGTATTTAGCGACTTTGCTGGGGGGGGGGGGGGGGGAGAAAGTGAGAGAAAAATTATTGTCAATAAACACTGATGCTGCTGGTTACTTGTCCTTTGATCCTATATATCTATATATATATATATATATATATGCTCATGGTGTGCCACATATTGATACTGTACTATGTATTAGTCTAGCTGCATATTATCCCCTATTCTTTTTGTAATCAGAATACAGCAGTGATTTGATTTATTACCATCACTTTCAAATAAATAGTTGCTTGTCAGATCTATCATGCGTTTAATGGACAAAAACATGACAGCCAAAGCTACATGTGTTATTTCCGTATGTTGGTTCATTTATTGTCTTTATATCTCGATTGTCATGAGAGCTATTATTTTTTAATAAGTAGCCTAGCTTGTACTACCATCCTTCATATCCCTTGCATTGTCTGTTTTAGAAAGGATTTGATTCAATATTTTGGCACAGTGATTCAACAGGATAATTGACTTCAGTGCCAAGGGTTTTCAAATTTTAATTGGGAAGCATTAATCACAATTTTTGGACAGAAATATCCTCAAAAGCAATGCAACACAGTCATACTTTGACTACATTCAATGGAATGAGTGTTTCAATTAAATAATTAAATTAGTAAAACGATTCTTGCATTTTATATATATACAGTATATACGGTATATACAGTGGAAGCTCGGATTACCAGCATAATCCATTCTAGGAGTATGCTCGTAATCCAAAGTACTTGCATATCAAAGCTAGTTTTACCATTGAAGTCAATGGAAAGGAAAATAATTAGTTCCGCATTGACTTCAATGGGATGCAATACCGCATGTGGCCAGAGGCGGGGGAGCACCGGAGAGCCTCGGAAATGGCCGAAAAGGCCCGAACACACTTCGGCTGACCTCGGAAAGACTCCGTTCACGAGCCTTTCTGAGGTTTGCCGAGGTCAGCCAAACTGTCCTTGAGCCTTTCCATGCATTTCCGAATGCCGACGATCGGCGCTGTTCGGGTCTGGCGCCTTCCACCTCAGTCCAAAAGCGGTACTGCACACCGCTTTTGGCCTGAATTCTGCTCGTATTGAGACAACACTCGCAAACCGAGTTAGGATTTTTAGAAATACAGTGCTCGTTTTGCGAAATGCTCGTTAACCGCGTTACTCGCAAACTGAGGTTCCACTGTATATATATATTCAGAATCAAGACAGGTTGTAGCACAAACTTCTTCTTTAACCGATTGCAGACCACCCCACGTACATTTATTATGGCAGGGCGGCCCGGCTGTGCAAAATCACATACCTGTACATTTATTATGGCAGGGCAGCCATCATTCACAGGAGTGAATCAGCCGGCCTGTGTAAACAAGGCCAAGCGAATCTGTCAGGAAGGGAAAGAGAGATCTTATGATTCAGCTAAGCTGAATTTTGTAAAAATCTTCGATTTTTTTACAGGGAACATTTTAACCCTTTGATCAGCCCTGGTGTTAACCCCTTCCCAGCCAGTGCCATTTATACAGTAATAAGTGCAATTTTATAGCACTGATCACTGTATTGGTGCCCAAAAAGTGTCACTCAGTGTCAGATTTCTCCGCTGCAATTTCAGTCCCGTTGATTGCCGTTGTAAAAAATAAAAAATATAAATAAAAGTCCCTAATTTTCCCGAAGTTTGTAGACGCTATAACTTTTGCGCAAACCAATCAATATACGCTTTTAGGATTTTTACCAAAAATATAGCAGAATACATATTGGTCTAAATTGATAAAGTTTTTTTACATTTTTTTTCTGGGATATGTATTATAGCAGAAAGTAAAAATATATATATTTTTTTTCTAATTGGCGTTTTTTTTTTGTTTATAGCGTTGAGGTGATCAAATACCACCAAAGGAAAGCTCTATTTGTGGGAAAAAAAGAACATCAATTTTATTTGGGTACAGAGTCGCACAATCGCGCAATTGTCAGTTAAAGCAACAAAGTCGCAAAAAATTTTGGTCAGGAAGTGAGTAAAACCTTCTGGAGCTGAAGTGGTTAATGAGGGAAACAAATGTGTTATATTAAAACATCAAAATGACAATTTAATGTTATAATGGAACAAGTTTGATTCCTTCATTAACCACTTTCAGCCCCGGACCAATTTGCAGCCAAAGGACCAGGCCCCTTTTTGCGATTCGGCACTGCGTCGCTTTAACTGACAATTGCACGGTCATGCAACGTGGCTCCCAAACAAAATTTACGTCCTTTTTTCCCACAAATAGAGCTTTCTTTTGGTGGTATTTGATCGCCCCTGCGGTTTTTATTTTGTGCGCTATAAACAAAAAAGTGCGACAATTTTGAAAAAAAACGCATTCTTTTTTATTTTTTGCTATAATAAATATCCCCCAAAAATATATAAAAAAAAAAGTTTTTTCCTCAGTTCAGGCCAATACGTATTCCTCTACATATTTTTGGTAAAAAAAAATCGCAATAAGCGATTATTGATTGGTTTGCGCAGAAGTTATAGCGTCTACAAAATAGGTGATAGTTTTATAGCATTTTTATTAATCATTTTTTTTACTAGTAATGGCCGCGATCAGCGATTTTTATTGTGACTGTGACATTATGGCGGACACATCGGACATTTTTGACACTTTTTGGGACCATTGTCATTTATACAGCAATCAATGCTATTTAAATGCATTGATTCCTGTTTAAATGACACTGGCAGTGTAGGGGTTACATGTTCCTAGAGGCGTGTTTCTAACTGTGGGGGGGGGGGCGTGGCTGTCAGCTAGTGAATGCTGATCTCTGCTCCAATCACAGCGAGCAGAGATCGGCGTCACTAGTTGCTAGGCAGAACGGGGAGATGCTGTTTATTTCCGTATCTCCCTGTTCAGCCTTCTCGTGAGACAATCGCGGGTATCCCCACGGCGATCGAGTCCGCGGGACCCACGACCGGCCTCACGGGGATCCCGACCGGCGCGAGCGCCCGATGGCACGGCGGCATCTTAAAGGGGACGTACCTGTACGCCCTTATGCCTGTCCGTGCCATTCTGTCGACGTACATCGTTGTGCGCCGGTCGGCAAGCAGTTAAAGAGAAAGTTTATGCTGTAACCTGTCTTGATTCTACTTACACACACTGTGGGATTGCTGAATTTACAATTTATCCAGTTGTGCTTTATACCTCCCTTTCTAATATAATATATCAGTGGCGGCCGGTGGAATGTTCGGTAGCACTTACCCCATCACCGGCGGCTTCCCCTGCTTGGCGGCAGCCTCCCTTTCTCCTGCTCTCCACGGGCCATCTTGGCGGCGGCAGCTTTCATTTCCTCCCTCCTCCCCGGCGGCAATCGGGGAGTCTTCTCTTTTCGGCCAATCAGAAAACAGGTCCCACACCCGCTTCTGATTGGCCGGACTGAGGATCAGTGTTTCAACAGCGAATATTCATTTGATGTTGTAAAACACCTGTGTGGGATCAGAGCGCATTCTCTGTGACCCGAGTCAACCCTATTTTGAAGCCTATTAGAGCCTCTGACTCTAATCAGGTGCTTAAAAAACCCAGCCCCTGTAATTCATGTGGTGGCCGCGGCAGCCGTGGTAAGATTCATGCTAAGCATGAATCTAGCCATTGCATACAGGGGTAGGCTTGGAGAGAGGGAGCCGCGCCCGTGCTCCCCTAATGGAATATATATATACAGTGGAACATCGGTTTGCGAGTAACGCGGTTAAGGAGTGTTTCACAAAACGAGCTGTATTTCTAAAAATCCTAGATTGCTTTGCAAGTGTAGTCTCGCAAAACAAGTAGGATTCAGGCCAAAAGCGGTGTGCAGCACCGTTTTTGGCCTGAGGTGGGGGGTGCCAAGCCAAACAGCGCCGACCACTGGCGTTCGGAAAATGCGCGGAAAGGCCCGTGAACGGAGTCTTTCTGAGGTTTGCTGAGGTCAGCCGAAGTGTACTCGGGCCTTTTCTGCCGTTTCCGAGGCTCTCCGGCACCCCCCGCCTCTGGCCGCATGCGGTATTGCATTCCATTGAAGTCAATGCAGAACAAATTATTTTCGTTTCCATTGACTTCAATGGAAAAATCGCTTTGATATGCGAGTACTTTGGATTACGAGCATACTCCTGGAGCGGATTATGCTCGTAATCTGAGGTTCCACTGTATAGGTAATGTCACTACTGACTACATTACTGTTTCATTGTTGATACTATAATGAGGTTAGTGAATCAGGGTTGCCAACCACCAACAGTTTGTAAAAATCCAATAAATATCAGGGGCTGATAATTTCATGTTGTGTTGACTTTTTAATTAAGCAAATTACTTTGTTATAGGTATTGTAAGTGTTTCCATATCATGTTTATACTGTTCAAATATTCCCTGTGTTAGTTTCTAATAGGAATTTTGTAATTTCTCAGGTTGCCAGTAAAAAGTGTGCTACGCCAGTAAAATTACCATGTTTTACCAGTAAAAAATGCTGCGGGAGGTTGGCAACCCTGTAGTGAATGCTTTCCACCACTGATGAAAAATTAATCTTGCTTTATCCTAAATCAATACAATGGAGATTATTGTATATATATCTGACGTGTGTGATATATTTGAATATGGGAGTAGTTCATTTTCAATTAAGCATTGAGTAGTCGTACAGCCAGTTGTGTTAAACATTAATCTATGGCAAACAATCATAAATTATTTTGAATTACCATGTCCACGCAATCCTGAAAAACACAAATTTTGTATTATTTCTTCTAGGATATTGTACATTATGGTTCTTAGCATCATATAATTAAATGGGGCTAGCCACAGTTCAAAGGAGGTCTGTTGATCTGTTTAATGTACAGCTTTGTAGTATTAAATTTGAATGTCACTAATCTTAAGTGATGAGGAAAGACAGATATAGGTAATGAATTTGTCTGTTTGGCTTGCTGTCTGTAGATGTAATATCTGTGATGATGCTTATACTGGAATTGGATTTGGGGCTTTGTGAGTTAATAATATGATAATGTATATGTTGCAGCTTTGATAATTTTCTGACGCTCTACTTGTATTACAAGCAGACACACATCCTTGATGGTATTCTAAAAGTGTCAAGTGCCTGTGAATGTTGTTCTTGTATGAGATCTCTTTTTAATGGACTTATTTCATGCTCCTTTTATACCGATTTTCTTCTGGTGAATTTCAGCTAGGAGTTACATGTGAAAAGCATGTTTTATTTTTTCATTTAAGACCAAAAGCGAAAATGTAATATATAGCACAGTGATGGTGAACGCGTGGCACGCGTGCCGCTGCCGGCACGCCGAGCCGCCTCTATGGGCACGCTGTGACTACAGTCATACACTGTAGTCACTGTAGTCACGGCGTCCACTCCCGCGGACTACATCTCCCACAGTTCTCTAGGGAGAACCCTCCCCAGAGAACACTTAAGCCACACCCCCAGCTCGCAAACATCTGACTCACGTGCGGGGGGGTATCACCTGACACACGGACACCACAGCGACCGGAGTGAACGGAGCGACAGGAGCGACTGGGGACTGACCACACCGATTCCAGAAAATCCAGTAAAAAGTAAGTTTTATAACCAATTGCCGACCGGGCCATAGCCAAAAGATGGCTACAGCACGGTCGGCTTACTCTGGGAGGGCGTCCATGGACGTCCTCCCAGAGAATCTTGCTCCCGCGCCCCTTACAGTGCCCTACATGCTGTGCAATACTCTGCCCATGCTGTGCAATACTCTGCCCATACTGTGCAATACTCTGCCCATGCTGTGCAATACTCTGCCCATGCTGTGCAATACTCTGCCCATACTATGCAATACTCTGCCCATGCTGTGCAATACTCTGCCCATACTATGCAATACTCTGCCCATGCTGTGCAATACTCTGCCCATACTATGCAATACTCTGCCCATGCTGTGCAATACTCTGCTCATACTGTGCAATACTCTGCCCATGCTGTGCAATACTCTGCCCATACTATGCAATACTCTGCCCATGCTGTGCAATACTCTGCCCATACTATGCAATACTCTGCCCATGCTGTGCAATACTCTGCCCATGCTGTGCAATACTCTGCCCATACTGTGCAATACTCTGCCCATACTATGCAATACTCTGCCCATGCTGTGCAATACTCTGCTGTTAATTAGTTTGAAAAACTGTACAAATATTTTTTTCTAAACTAAAACCGCGTTATTCAGGTTTAATTGCCGTGTTGGCACTTTGAAAAAAATAAGTCGTTTTGGTTTGCAGTTTGGGCACTCGGGCTCAAAAAGGTTTGCCATCACTGATATAGCATCTTACTAGTTCTTAGATGTAGTAGATGCATTTGTTTCCTTTTATCAAGCTTTTTTCCTTTATTTTCACTTTTTCACTCCCCCATCTATTTTTCCTAACATAGAGGGGCATGGTTCTGTAGTATTCAGAGCTCAATATTACTGATTATAGTCAGCACAAGCGAAAAGCACTGGATTTGATCGGCTCACCAGATTTCTGGCAGGATCATGAGTAGGCCACTTAAATGACAAGCCATGTTGCTTGGTAGTAAGGTGTACCTTACTCATTTCCAGAGAGCTGTTCTATATCAAAGGCTCTAAAGCCTCGTACACACGATCAGATTGTTGGCCAACAAAACCGCAGACTTTTGTATGAATGGCGTTGGCCCAAACTTGAAAAATATATAAAGCTGCGCCAATTAAATTAAACTAAATAAACCTATATATCAAGTAAAGGTCTGATTTATGGCCACGGAGGAGCACATACAGAAATATAATTATAATGACAAGATCTAAAGAGTCTAAATAGTGATATTCACTCAAGTAGATAGAGTCCCTTATGTAATTTAAATTAAATATGCTTGGAAATAGCAGATGTAGGCATTCAGATCCAAATCCAAAGGATCAGATTTTTCGACAACTTTGTCCGACCGTGTGTATGCAACACCAGTTTCGGACAAAATCCGAAGGATTCTGTGGTCAGAATTTCCGACTGTATGTACGGGGGCTTAGACTTGTTCTATATCACAGAAGGAGCTGCTCCTGTGTAAATGAACACTAGCAGAACAATGTCTGAAGTATCAACAGGAATTACAATGTAGCAACAAGATTTAGTTTCATTGTTTTACTCTGATTCATTTTATAGCAGATGAAAGGACCTTAAAGGGGACAAATTATAGAATAAAATGAACACTTTCTACCTACATTGACATTAGGAGATTTTTGACATTTAATTACATTGTTTGTCTATGGATTTTATAGAAAACAAAATAATTTGCCAGTAAGTATTGTTATACCAAAGAGGTATGTACTGTATGTACTAGTCATTTTATAAGGTTTTTCTATTCATTTCAAGTTATCGCTGCATCAATAGACCCGTGAAATTAAAACAATTGCTCTGGTACGGGATATAAATGCGAGAGCTGAAGTGGTTAAACTGTTGAGAAATTTCACACTAAATAATCTGTTGGGTGATTTAATCTGCTGGCATCATTTAATCATTTTACTGCCACCACAGTATCTACTATAGAGGTGGCAATAATGGAATGTAAACAAACTCTTTACCCTTGATCTCTTTGTGCAGGTAGGTCTAATCCCCTGGTGTCTCTTTAAAGAGAACCTGTCACCTGCTCTATAATATCACATGGGGGCTTGTCAGCAAATTCTTGTTTTTATGAGAAGAATGGTAATATGTATAAAAGTACATCTATATCTAAAGTATATCTAACCTAAGTTACAAGCTCACATTTCTGACAAGATCAACAGATATTTATTTGGACTTTTTGAGAAGATATAACAAAATACTTTCAGTGGCTCATTAAACATGCAAAAATGAAGCAAATAAGAGAATAAGAGAAGTTTGTTGGTAATTTGTAAGCTGGTTGCACATTCTTAGATGTTTTTCGTTCAGCCTACGGGCAGATTTCTTCATCCATGTTATACAGAGGTTGTATAATGAGGATATATACAGTTTTATTTATCGTAGGCATTCTTTAGCTGCTCTTTTGCCTAGACCTTCTTTTTCATCCATTGGTCAGTATCTTTGTAACAGCACTTCCTGTTCCTAGACCCCCTGATGACACCATGAATGTAACCCAGTAATCAGAAGGCGGAGCGGGTGGAGTATACCTAGCAAGACTCCTTTGAGGCTAGAAGAACAAAACGTACTTCCTTTGCATGGAAGTGCTCTGATGCTTTTAATCAGAAATTATACTGTATGTTAAAGTAACATTTTGTCATAGATTTGCATTGTAACCTTCAATCTTCTGCTAATAAATACCTATTTGGCAGCCAGGCAGTCCACTTTAAAATGAACCTGTGGCCAACTTCTAGACATTGAGATATTTACATATTCTTAGCAAACAGAATTTAAAGTTTGAAGCTGAACTTAAAAGTGAAAGTTCCGCTCATCCTCTTTCCCCCCCTTCTGTGACCATGTTGGTGGGTTTTCATTTTTTTCTGGGGCGGGTACCTTTTTCTGACAAGTTCCTGCTCCTAGTTCTGCAGTACTCGCCTAGGTGAGAATTATGGAAGCTTGGCCCACTTCCTGCCGGCTCTTAAAGGGGTTGTAAACCCTCAAGGTTTTCCACCTTAATGCATGCATTAAGGTGAACAGCTTGGCCCACTTCGCATGCGCGGGAGTGACGTCATCGCCGCTAATTAAAGGGGTTGTAATTATGCCTTTGCCTTGCAGGTTCTGTTTTTTTTTTAAGGTTTTTCCCCTTAATGCATGCATTAAGGTGGAAAAACTTTTGAAGTGCAGCAGCCCCCCAGAGCCCCCCTTTTACTTACCTGAACCTGATTGTTACAGCGATGAGGACTAGCACATCCGCTCCAGCTGCTGTCTCAGGTCCTCATTGGATAGATTGATAGCAGCAGAAGCCATGGGCTCCTGCTGTTGTCAATCAAATACAGTAATACGGGAGCTGGGGGTGGGGGGAGTCCTGCTGTCTGTCGCAATGGACTTGGGAGTGCGCCCCGACAAGTGCCCCCATGGAAAGCGGCTCTCCATGGGGGCACTTGAGATGAGGAGGAGCCAGAAGCGCCACAGGAGGACCTCAGAAAGGAAGGATTGGGCCACTCTGTGCAAAACCCTTGCACAGAGGAGGTAAGTATGACATGTTTGTTATTTTTTTTTTAAAAAGAAGGAAGCTTTACAATCAGTTTAACTTTCTGGGACAATTCACATGACCAGTGCGAAAATACAGCACAATCTTACATATGTGCACTGGGGAGCCAGTTGTAAAACAGCAAGAAGTCACAGCCAGCTTCCCACATCCAGCACTGGGGATCTGAAGACTGGCAAATAACCAGCCTGGGTGAAGACAGCGCTGGACTCCTTGATATCACTGTGGGATCTGAAGACTGGATCCTCTTCTCGGGTCCCTCGCTCCTGGCCCCTCCCTCCTGCCAAGTGCCCCTACAGCAAACAGCTTGTCGAGCCGCGGATCTGCCCAGCCCCTTCTCTCTCCTCATTGGCACACTGACTTTGATTGACAGGAGCGGGAGCCAATGGCACCCCCCTGCTGTCTCAGCCAATAAGGAGGGGACTCCCCTTCTTATTGGCTAAGACAGCAGGGGGTGCAATTGGCTCCCACTGCTGTCAATCAAAGTCAGTGAGCCAATGAGAGAGAGGGGCAGAGTTGCCAATGGAACCCCGCTGCTGTCTCAGCCAATAAGGAGGGGAGTCCCGGACAGCCAAAACTTTCGTGCAACATCGCTCCATCGAGATGGGGCTCAGGTAATTATTAGAGGGGCTTCTGTACACTGAAGGTTATCTTAATGCATAGAATGCATTAAAGCGGAAGTAAACCCAACGATTTAACAGTCTAAAAAAAAAAAGGCATGCCGTGAATGCTAACTGCACATTGGCTGTGCTCTCAACCAAACAGTCAAACCATCCAATGGCTGGTGTCATAACGGATCACATGTGCAGCACTGTGGCAGTTGAAGATTAAACAGGCAAAGATGGCAGCTTCCTTGGCTGAAAACGATAGGGGGGTTTACTTCCACTTTAAGAAGATAAAAAAGCTGACTTTGGAACCACTTTTATTTTCTGTAACCTTTAGAAATTAAATAGTACTTCAGTGTCTGCTTGTTAGTGTACAGCTAGAGCTATAGCAGTTGGTAGTTTCTTCATATTTCTCTGTAGGCTTTTTACCTAGAAGTTGTTCAGCCATAAAAATGCTTGATTACTTCTGCAGTCTGTGATAGATGCCACCCACTGTCTGAGTCTCTTTCCCGTCTCATCCATCCTGGGTGATCACAGCCACTTCCCTGTGCTGCTCTACATGTGTCTGCTAAGTGGGGATGCAATCTACCTGTCAGCTGCCTGTGATTGAATGGTAGATCGCAGAGGTTCCCCTGGGAACTCCGGTTGAGAAACCTTGGTTACTCATATTGGTAGAAATTCATGCTAATATATTCAGTTAAAGGAGAAATACAGCCAAAGCTTGTTTGGCTGTACTTCTCCTGTGGATCACAGGAGTGTAGTTAGTTCTACACTCCTGTAACCCATTTTCAGCAGACAGCGGGCTGAAGCCTGCTGTTGGGTGGCATCACAGAGCCACTTGTCAGCGACCGGCCAGCGCTCCAGTGGTTGGGAACAGAGCAGAGAGCCGGTGAGAGTCACCAGCTCTCTGCTCTTGGAGCACTGAGAACTGAGCAATCAGCAGTTCTCAGTCTTAGCGCCAGTGGGTAACAGATGCAGCATTGGACTGATGTTGCTTCCACCTAGGTAAGTATGGTTTAAAAAACAAAAAACAAATGTCTCTTTTAACCACTTCGGCCCTGGAAGGATTTACCCCCTTAATGTCCAGACCATTTTTTGCGATACGGCACTGCGTTACTTTAACTAACAATTGCGTGGGCGTGCGACGATGTACCCAATTAAATTGATGTAATTTTTTTCCCACAAATAGCGCTTTCTTTTGGTGGTATTTGATCACCTCTGTGGTTTTTATTTTTTGCGCTATAAACAAAAAATACTGCTAATTTTGAAAAAAAAAAACAATATTTTTTACTTTTTGCTATAATTCATATCCGAAAAAAAAAAATCTTTATCAATTTAGACCAATATGTATTCTGCTATATATTTTTGGTAAAAAAAATCCCAATAAGCGTAAATTGATTGGTTTTCGCAAAATTTATAGTGTCTACAAACTACGGGATTGATTTATGGACTTTTCATTAATTTTTTTACTAGTAATGGTGGTGATCAGCGATTTTTATCAGGACTGCGACATTGCAGCGGACAATTCTGACCCTAAGTGACACTTTTTGGGGACCAGTGAAACAAATACAGTGATCAGTGCTAAAAAAATGCACTGATTGCTGTATAAATTACACTGGCAGGGAAGGGGTTAACATCAGGGGCGATCAAAGGGTTAAATGTGTTCCCTGTTGGTGCTTTCTTACTGTGTGGGGGAAGTGCTGGCAGGAACAACACAGAGATTGCTGTTCCTAATCACTAGGAATGGCAGATCTCCATGTTAGTCCCTGTCAGAACGGGGATCTACCTTGTTTACAAGGGCAGATCCCCGTTCTGCCTCTCTGTGAAGCGATCGCCGGTTGATGTCTGCCGGGCAATTGCATCTGCTCCTCCTCCATGCAGCGGGCTCGTGCGCGCACGAGCCACGCTATCTATTGCATGAAACGACATACAGGTATGTTGTTTCGTGCAATAAAGCCGCCCTGCTGCAGTATACAGTGGTGTGAAAAAGTGTTTGCCCCCCCTTCCTCATTTCCTGTTCCTTTGCATGTTTGTCACACTTAAGTGTTTCGGAACATCAAACCAATTTAAACAATAGTCAAGGACAACACAAGTAAACACAAAATGCAATTTGTAAATGAAGGTGTTTATTATTAAAGGTGAAAAAAAATCCAAACCATCATGGCCCTGTGTGAAAAAGTGATTGCCCCCTAAACCTAATAACTGGTTGGGCCACCCTTAGCAGCAACAACTGCAACCAAGCGTTTGCGATAACGTGCAATGAGGCTTTTACAGCATCCTGGAGGAATTTTGGCCCACTCATCTTTGCAGAATTGTCCTAATTCAGTTACATTAGAGGGTTTTCGAGCATGAACGGCCTTTTT
This sequence comes from Lithobates sylvaticus, assembly GCA_028564925.1. Classification (NCBI taxonomy): domain Eukaryota; kingdom Metazoa; phylum Chordata; class Amphibia; order Anura; family Ranidae; genus Lithobates; species Lithobates sylvaticus. The sequence goes on along the minus strand of CM053031.1, from coordinate 223,370,387 downwards.
AAGGTCATACCACAACATCTCAATAGGATTCAGGTCTGGACTTTGGCTAGGCCACTCCAAAGTCTTGATTTTGTTTTTCTTCAGCCATTCGGTGGTGGACTTGCTGGTGTGTTTAGGATCATTGTCCTGCTGCAGAACCCAAGTTCGTTTCAGCTTGAGTACACGAACAGATGGTCGGACATTCTCCTTCAGGATCTCTTGGTAGACAGCAGAATTCATAGTTCCTTTTATCACGGCAAGTCTTCCAGGTCCTGAAGCAGCAAAACAGCCCCAGACCATCACACTACCACCACCATATTTTACTGTTGGTATAATGTTCTTTTTCTGAAATGCAGTGTTCCTTCTACGCCAGATATACTTGGACACACACCTTCCAAAGAGTTCCACTTTTGTCTCATCGGTCCACAGAATGTTGTCCCAAAAGTCTTGGGGATCATCAAGATGTGTTGTGGAGAAATTGAGATGAGCTTTGATGTTCTTTTTGCTCAGCAGTGGTTTTCTCCTTGGAACTCTGCCATGCAGGCCATTTTTGCCCAGTCTTTTCCTGATGGTGGAGGCATGAACGCTGACCTTAACTGAGGCAAGTGAGGCCTGCAGTTCCTTGGACGTTGTTGTGGGGTCTTTTGTGACCTCTTGGATGAGTCGTCGCTGCGCTCTTGGGGTAATTTTGGGCGGCCGGCCACTCCTGGGAAGGTTCACCACTGTTCCATGTCTTCGCCATTTGTGGATAATGGCTCTCACTGTGGTTCGCTGGATTCCCAAAGCTTTGGAAATGTCTTTATAACCCTTTCCAGACTGATAGATCTCAATTACTTTCTTTCTCAATTGTTCCTGAATTTCTTTGGGTCTCGGCATGATGTGTAGCTTTTAAGGATCTTCTGGTGGACCTTACTGTGTCAAGCAGCTCCTATTTAAGTGATGCCTTGATTGTGAACAGGTGTGGCAATAATCAGGCCTGGGTGTGGCTAGAGAAATTGAACTCAGGTGTGGACAACCACAGTTATAGTATGTTTTAACAAGGGGGGCAATCACTTTTTCACACAGGGCCATGATGGTTTCGATTTTTTTTCACCTTTAATAATAAACACCTTCATTTACAAATTGCATTTTGTGTTTACTTGTGTTGTCCTTGACTATTGTTTAAATTGGTTTGATGTTCCGAAACACTTAAGTGTGACAAACATGCAAAGGAACAGGAAATGAGGAAGGGGCAAACACTTTTTCACACCACTGTATATGCGTTGGGCGGTCTTTAAGTGGTTAAAGTATATCTAAAGCCTACATTTTTTTTCATTGTGGATAGAGCATTGAAGAGTAAGACCCATGTCAGGTTTTTTATCGCAAGTAGCAGAATTTTCCAATCATGTGACCGCTGTGACAGCCTATCACGGCACTCACGTGACCATAAGCCCCACCTCCCGGCAAATCTGAATCTTAAATCAGATTTTTTTTTTGATTCTTTTGATTTTTATCAAATTTATTTTTAATAAAATGCTTTTGAAATAAAAATCTATCTAAAGATAATTTATTACATGTTTTTTCCAGTGCAGTACGTCATGTCATGGATTGTTTGATTATTACAAGCAGTGCTGAATGCCTCTTTATTACAAGCATTGTCTACATGTAGAGCCCTATGTCTGTGCATTATATGCAGTGTCTAACTCTGTATTGCACATAGTGCCTCATACCAATACATTGTATATAATGCCTAATACCGCTGTATTACAAGAAGCTCCTCAAACCCACATTGTGCCTATTATTGCCTCATATCTCTTTGTTCCATACATCACTGTTTATGTTTTAATGTCATAGTGGGCATCACACCTCTATTATTCTGTCCTGTACCGTTAAGGTGGATTGTAGAAAATGTATAGCATTTTAAAAATGATGTCTTTGATTACTCATATGTATTCTATTTTGCTTGGAAAAGATAGCTAGTACTTTACTTCCCATATTTATGAATGTTTTTCTTGAGAAATTCTGAAATCTTCATTGCATTAACCATTGTAAAAGTGTATAGAAAGCCTCAGAATAGAAGGCTGTGATAGTATTGAAACTGAATACTGATGTGACAATACAAACACCAATAAAAATAACTCTGGAGATGAATTGTTGCTTTTCATACTATTGGTTGAGAACACAGTATAATTCTCCATTATTCATACTGTTAAAGGTTTATTCCAATATATGTAGGGTCACATCTTCTGAAAACTGCCGCCATTCGTCCAGGTGATGCTTTCATCTTTCATCTAAAAGTGCCTACGGGAATGCAAAGGCATTCATTTATTCTAATAATGAAGACTTGGCTGACCAATTCTCTTTAATATCTGAAAAATGATTAAACTAATAGTGGAACCCATGAACTCCAAAGAGAAAGGTGCTTAGCATTGTGTGAGGTCTCCTTTCCTTTGTCCTTAGTACTTACAACTGCAGAAGATACAGATGTCCTTCATATCCAGGAAGAAAAAGACCAGTTAATTCTGATCCCACAGAACACATAGCTCATCTTCTACTATCATGGGATCAATTAGGTTTGAGTGCGATTATGAATTGCAACTTGGGTGTGGTTTGCTTATCCAAAATCACGCTAGAATCACGCCAAAGTACTACAGGAACCTTTTACAAAAGGTTGCCATTCTGAAAGAGGTAGAGAGCTGCCTGTCACCTCTGCATGGGCTTTTTCACCCCCCCTTCTCCCTGTTTTACTGACTGAATTCAATGTAATGCGAGCCGACTCACACAGAGCTGTTCACTCTGTAGCCTCCCCTGTGTCCCTATTGGCTATTGGCAGGAGGAAGAAAACCAATTAAAGGAGCAGTTACAGGAGCCAATCCGGGGGACTTTAACAAGCTGCAGGAAGCAGCTGCAAAGGACTCTGGAGTATGAAGTTCCAGAACAGATCCTTGTATAGTGACTGAAACTACTAAGACCAGCATTCTCTGTGGGAGGAAAGTAAAAGACTCCATTTTAATTCCTGAAGAGATTCTCAGTCACCATGAGGCAGTAAAAGAGATCAGACCTGAAGGAGAGATGCTGTCTCTCAGATGATCTCGCCACATGATTCTGGCCTCCACCGCCAGTCGGGACATCCAGTCTGAGAGAGGGGTATTTCAGGTGCATATCGAGGAGCACCTGCACAGATAGTGAAGCGTTCCAGTGTGAGATGACTAGTTGGGTCACCAGGAAAGCCTGGTGTTCCAGGACGTTCGTTTGGGCCTTTATCACAGGATTTGGTGAGAGGGCATTTTGCCCATCTGCAGGGAACAGAGACAATATACCACAGAAGGAGTATAAACCCTGTATACAGACATTGTTGCTGATAGTCATCTTGCTGACACTTGTAGTGCCACAGGGATAAGGCTATCCATTCCTGGGACACTGTATACAGACATTGTCCTCTCATCTTGCTGAGGAAGATCCTGCCTATTTCACTTGATAACATTTCAGTTGTGTTGTTCGGCCCTGATATCTAGGAGTTTGAGTGCAGCAAACAAAGTGGCTAGCTGAAGACACCAAATCTTATCTTTTCTTCAAAAGGACTGAAGCTACTAGTGCCATACGGATCCACACACACATATTCAGGGCTCTGTATTTGCATCGGGTGTGTGGGACAGTTTAACTAGAAAGTTAAGCCATTACTTGTTGACTTGAATAAAGTGTTTAATGTTGGGCCTGTGATATCAGGGGACAGAAGAAAGAGGCCTGACACAGAGAGTCATTCCTCTGCTCTCCTCCTGCCTGGACTCATAGAGCCAACCTGAGTAAGGTAACCAATCCGATTTAAAGTGTAATATTGTGCTTTATTTACCATGTAAGTGTGCCTCTGCTCTTGGGGACATTCTCAGGTTTGGGATCCCCTGATAGCAGCTTGAATATAGGATTGAGAGCTATATTGCTTTTAAATCTCAGTTATTGCTCTCTAGTTGATTACTTGAATATATACTGTTACTGTCTGTTATTCTTCCACAGAAATATTGCAGTAAAGACAATTTCTGTGTTTTATCATAATGTGTGTGTTTCTCATTGGTCATTGCAGTTACACTATTGCCAGGTGTACCAGAGGGGACTGAGGCTGTTATTAGGGTTGAGAGGCAGAGTAACGGATTGAACTAACTTAAGCAGCTCCTCGGAGGTATCGCTACAATCATTAGAGCCCTGCAGGTGCACAGCTGATTGATAATTATGAAACCACTCCCATTAGATTTACTTTCCCACATGGGCACAGAGACACACACAGGGATTTCTTCAGAATAACAAAAAGGTAGCAGTCTGCAACAAAGTTTGTTAAAATCGTTGCAACATACATAGATCACCCAGAGGGGAATGCTTTAAGTAGGCCTGGCAGGGTGTGTGTCCAATGACTACATACTTTTGCTAATAGGTGTCCCTCACTTCCAATTAGCACAGGGTTTAGAGCTGTAAAAAACCCCAGCTGCTTTGACTTTGGAAGCAGCTGACTGAGCTCAGTCTGTGCTCGATCGGCTTGGGCAGAGTGCAGGGGTCACATTAGGAGTCTAATAGACCCCTGATGCCTCCTTAAAGAGGATCTGTCACCTGCACTATGCTATAAAATAGGGTGATTGTGAGATCCCATTTTGATAGGAATAAAGCAAATTTTTAAAAAATGGTGTTTAAAAAATTAAAGTTTAATAAACTGAAAAAAAAATACAATATTTTTCAATAGTCCTCCTGCCCTTACGTATGAAAGCAAACAAGCACATGTACCAAAGCATTGATCATGCAACATATAGGTATCAGAGAGCATGCCCGGGTAAGAAATAATAAAGGACATTATTCATGGTTAAGCAAGCCTTTCTCAACATTTTTAACATAAAGGAACCCTTGAAACAACTTTTTGGTTTCAGGGAACCCCTGCTAAATAAAATTACTGTGCTTTTTAGTGCGTTTGCAGTGTGTTTCTGAAACACAAAGCAAAGCACGCATTTTTTGTGTGGTTTGCCATGCGTTCGTAAATACGCAGATGTGAATGGGGTTTCATTGTTCTTGTGTAAACAAACCAATTTGACTTTCAGGTACCATTCACACTTTTTTCCATGTTTTTCCCTTGACACGCATTGGGCAGGCCATTGATTTCCATGTGCTGCACTACACATGGCAAAGTACCTCATGGGACATTGTGCATTTTGCTGTGTTTTTCATGTGGCAAAATGTGTGTTTACTTCTGTTACTTCTGTGTTGGTGTGCCATTAACAATTAAGGGCACCAAAAGTGCAACTAGTTAATTTTAGGTGTATAAAGGTGGCTATACACTATACAATCTGGTTGTACAATCTCTGTATGATCTTCTTTAGATTTACCAAAACGGTATAATATTTATATCCTTTACACCATCTATCTAATCACTCTGTATCCCACCAGGCAGGCACTTGCACTACATAGTTGATAGTAGATCTAAAGGAGATTGTACAAGCAAATTGTATAGTGTATGGTAAGCTTTAGGGTTTTCAATATTACAGCTCTATCCACATGGGCTGTTATCTGATCGCTCAGCTCCTGCACACTCTGCCAAATGAATGATCACTGTCTGTGTATTTAGTGAGAATGGTATTCACCTATTGGATTGGAAAAATGTGCACCTGATGAGGTAGGTGGTAGTGATCTACTGGAAGGGGGAGGGTAAGTGCAAGGTGTGTTCTAATGGGGTCAGCTGGTAAACTCCTTACTGTGTCGCATCCCAAGGTCTGTCCAGGAAGTAATGGAGACGTTTTTTTATACAGCCAGCTGGACACTGAGGTAAGGGGTGTGTAGGATAAATAGAAAGCTTTTGTATTTCCGAAAAAGAAGTACAATGGTATATGCTGTAAGGGTGGTTAAAATTTTGGAAAAAAAAAAGTGAACTTATCCTTTAACAGAAAACTAAAAGATCATTGGTGTCAGTGTTTACTCATCTGAGAGGCAGAAATCGCTTATTGCCCGAGGAACCCATAGCAACCTCTGAAGAAACCACAGAGTTCCACAGAACCCTGGTTGAGAAATGCTGCTCTAAACGAATGATCTGTAAGCTCTGGTTCACATTAATGCTACTTTGAAATTGTGCTACTTCACTTGAAGTCATGCGATTTCAAAGTAGCAGGTCAGCATGATTTCGGGTGCTACTTGGCTGACATCTGTGCCACTTCATGCACAGATGTCTATGCAAGTCTCACCAAAAATTGCAAAAAATAGTGCAGGAACAATTTTTTTCAAATCGGTGCAGCGCCGCAAAGTCGGAGTCGCACCAATTTGAATGGTTCCATTACCGAGTGCAACTTGTCATGCGATTTGGAACTGTCAAGTGTGAACATGGGCTAAAGGCTTTTTTAAGCATTGCCTGTGGACATAGTTGCATTTCACAGGTGCACACAATTTTGAGGGTTCACATTTTCTGTATTTATTTACCTGACACAATCTTGTCTTTTTCTATTTTCCTAAAAAACTGGGGATTGTATTATGTTTGTGTGCTCTAAAATTGATTCAAGTGGATTATTTAGTGAAATACAGAATTGATCAACATACAGTAAGCTCAAATAATCAAACAATAATAGCTGCCACCATCATATTTTAAAAAGGTCTCTGCTTTCATATAAACTTTTGGGATTTGCATGCGTTTATAATGTGCTCTGGCAGTGAAAGGGTCAAACTTTTTTTTACCCAGGAGGTACCCTTCTTTTTCTAGGCTCAGGCAGCCCCTGCTAAAAAATCACTACAGCTACATTTCACAGCACCCTAGCATAATAACAAGTTTTAGAAAGTTTTAGGCTGCATTCATGCTTGGTCGCTCTGAAAATGTGGGCAGAATCACGTTTCTCAAAAAAGCAGCAAGATGCGTGCCATTATTTCTTTCAAACGTGTGTTTGTTATGTGACAAAATACATGCAAACCACGGGTCATCGAATGCACTAAAGTGCCAAAATTTTGGTACATCTTCTGTGGTGTGTTTTGCCGCGTACACACGATCGGAATTTCGTCAAGCAAAAGACAGATGAGAGCTTTTCGTCGGAAAACGTGACTGTGTGTATGCTCCATCAGACTTTTGCTGGCCGAATTTTCACCAGCAAAAGATTGAGAGCAGGTTCTCAATTTTTCGGTCGGAAAAAGGTTCAAACGGAAATTCCGATCATCTGTAACAATTCCGACGCGCAAAATTCCTACACATGCTCGGAAACAATTTGACGTGTGCTCGGAAGCATTGAACTTCCTTTTCTCGGCTCGTTGTAGTGTTGTACTTCACCGCGTTCTTGACGGTTGAAAGTTCAGCAAACTTTTGTGTGACCGTGTGTATGCAAGCCAAGCTTGAGCAGAATCCAAGATTTTTCAGACGGAAAATCCACTCGTGTGTACGCGGCATTAGTTGCGCATAGGGCAGCCCTATGCATTACATGTAGAAATACTTAACAAAAATTCATGTGGGAAAGCACGGTCCTGCTATGCTTAGTGTGAATCGGGTCTTAGCTGAAATCTGGGATTGGAAAATAATTTACTAAACTAAAAAAAAAACACTTAATATATAATATATAACATACATGGAACACATGTCATACACCAGTTTGTTCAAATCTGAAAACGATTTCCAAAGACCTTTCTTTGGCCTCCTAAATGGTCTCTGCACAGCCCAGAGACTCTTCTCTTTATTTCCGCTTTATGTGTATTTGAGAGTCCCCACACAGTTTTAATTTCTGTACAAATGTATCTAAATGTAAATGAAACTAAACTCCAGACAAGAACAGCTAAATACAACATTGACACAAATATTGGGTCAAATTTACCTGCCAAAGGATTTGTATTTCTGCCTGTCCAGCAGTGTTAATTTTGGCACAAATTTTGATTTAGTTTTAGTCTTGGACCCCGTTCACACTGCGTTAGCTGTAAAGCGCTGCTCGTTTTAGCGGCACTTTACCACTGTTTAAGCGGCACTTTTTATCTGCTAGCGGGGAGCCTTTAACCCCAAAGAAGTGGTTAAAAACACCCGCGTTGCGACGCTTCGGAAGCGCTTTTCAGGTGCTTCGGAAGCGCTGCCCATTCATTGCAATGGGCAGGGGCGTTTTGGGAGCACTCCCAAACCCCCCTAAAGATGCTGCTTGCAGGACTTTTTCTAATGTACCACAAGCGCACTGCCCCAGTGTGAAAGCACTCAGGCTTTCACACTCGGGTGGCATGAGAGGCAGTTTTCAGGTGCTTTTCAGTTATTAGTTAGTTAGTTAGTTTTAGTCGTATTTAGTCGACTAAATCTCCAGTACATTTAAGTCGACTAAAACTAATTTTAGTCGTCTAAAATCGAATTAAATTGTAATGCATTATTTAAACATTTCTCTACTATTTCCAAACTCCTTATATACTGCTGGAGTGAAAAATCTAATATGTAATTATTTATGGTATTAAGGTTTGAACATGCACTACAGACCAGTGTTCATTTTGATGTCAAATTTCAATTTAGATTTAGTCATACTCTTTTGACTAAAATTTAATTTTAGTTTTAGTCAAATTTTAGTCGACTAAAATAGTATTAAACTGGTAGACGAAAATGTTTCAGTCGACAAAATTAGCACTGCTGTGCAATCCTGAAATGTACATGGCCTAACTCAGTGTTGCCAGCCGCCAGTATTTTTACTGGCAGCCAGTAAAAAATGGGCACTTTTCTCCTGCCAGTAAATGCCAGTGAAAGAAAAAGGTTGCCAGTAAATGGGGATAGTGAGGCTGCAAATGGGCATTGTTGACCCTCTTTTCCCCTTACAGTAGCTGTGCATTTCTCACCCTAGGCTTATACTCGAGTCAATACATTTTCACAGTTTTTTGTGGTAAAATTAAGTGCCTCGGCTTATATTCGGGTCAGCTTATACTCGAGTATGAATGGTATACCCTTTCCTATCTCTCTCAGCACACACTAATGATTGTCTCCCCCCTACCCTCTCCCGGTCTTAGTGCTGCTGTGCAAGGAATTACACCTGAACTCATACTAACTCGTGGACATCACTGGCCAGGGATTGGGCTCAGGTAAGTATTAGGCCCCTTTCACACGAGGCGGACTCCGCTTCCACGGAGTCCGCCTCTGTCCGCCGGCTCAGCGGGCGATCTCTCCATTGATCTCCGCTGAACCGGCGGATGACATGTCCCTCTCTGCCCACTGAGCGGGGAGGGGCTTGCGAGCGCCGCTGGTCTCTATGGAGAGATCGGATGAAAACGGACAGTGTGTCCGTTTTCATCAGATCTCACCTGATCCGATCCGCCAGCGACGGATCTGGACGTAGAGCCATCCGTCTGCTTTTGGCGGATCGGACCGTGTCGGATGTCAGCGGAGATGTCTCCGCTGACATCCGACGCTCCATAGACTAACATGGAGCGCCTGTTCAGATCCGCCGTCAAAACTGACAGGCGGATTTGAACGGTCCGACCGTGTGAAAGGAGCCTTAGGGGGGCTGCTGCACACAGAAGGCTTTTTATTTACATGCATAGAATGATGCATGAAGATAAAAAACCTTCTGACTTTACAACCACTTTAAAGATGAGAGGTTGGTCTGTGCAGCATTAACCACTTGCCGACCAGCCGCTGTAGTTGTACAGCGGCAACATTGCTCGGCTGCGTGAATCGCCATCATGTTACGTCACTTTAATATTTGGCCACTAGGGTCGCGCGCCCCCCACTCACCCACAGAGCCGATGCGAGTGCGCCGGCGGTCGCAATCACTGCTGGGCTCCCATGATCGCTCGGGCGCATGGAGAACCGGGATCTGTGTGTATAAACACACAGATCCCGGTTCTCTGAGGGGAGAACAGACAGATCGTCTGTTCATACAGAGTATGAACAGCGATCTGTCATCTCCCCTACACAGTCCCCCCCTTCAGTTAGAACACACAATAGGGAACACATTAACCCCTTGATCACCCCCTAGAGGTTAACTTCTTCACTGCCAGTGACATTTTTACAGTAATCAATGCATTTTTATAGCACTGATCTCTGTATAAATGACAATGCTCCCAAAAATGTGTCAAAATTGTCCGACGTGTCCGCCATTATGTCGCAGTCCCGATAAAAATCGCAGATCGCCGCCATTACTAGTTAAAAAAAAATTTATAATAAAAATGCCATAAAACTATCCCCTATTTTGTAGACACTATAACTTTTGCGCAAACCAATCAATATATGCTTATTGTGATTTTTTTTTTTTACCAAAAATATGTAGAATACGTATCAACTGAGGAAAAAAATCGTTTTTTTATATATTTTTGGGGGATATTTATTATAGCAAAAAGTAAAAAGTGTTTTTTTTTAAAATTGTCGCTCTATTTTTGTTTACAGCGCAAAAAATAAAAACCGCAGAGGTGATCAAATACCACCAAAAGAAAGCTCTATTTGTGGGAAAAAAAGGACGTAAATTTTGTTTGGGTGCAAGGTCGTACCCAACTAATTGTCAGTTAAAGCGACGCAGTGCCGAATTGCAAAAAGTGCTCTGATCAGGAAGAGGGTAAAATCTTCCGGGGCTGAAGTGGTTAAACACACACACACATCTGCTTGCTTAATTTATGTCGCTTCCCCAAGTACACCACCATTTTGCTATAGTTTACCAAAGAGGTAACAGTCTTTACCTGTTTTTCTGAATGACTTTTGCAGGGCCATTATGGGTACTACAGCTTAGTAATTTTACCTAAGCTGCTAAGACTGGAAAAATGGAACTGGTGCTCTGTAGTCACTTTTAAAATAAAGAAACTACGAAGTAATAAGTGACATGAAACCTTTAATCTATCCAAATTTTGCGCACAAGTGATCATATCCAGAAAAAGCACATGGCGGTTGACAAAGTTATCTCATGGATGCTCCACAATTGGTCAGTGCTAGGACAATGGGGAATGTTGGAAGGTAAAGACTATTCCTGTAGGAGGATAAGACCCCTTAAAGCAGAGTTACAGCCATTTGTAGCTCCTGACTTTTACTAAACACACACTCACCTGTCCCAGGATCCAGCGATGCGGCCCCCTGAAGCCACAGTTCTCTCCCCCGCCTCTTCGCGGCGCCGGCATCACTTGTGTGGGCACCTGGCTGTGACAGCTTGCGGCTTCACAGACGCGTCCGCACTGGGTATGAGCGAGTCACGCTGTGCATCCAGAATGGCAGAGCGATCTTCTGGGACCTGTGAAGTGTCCAAGAAGAATGCAGGGAGGGAGGGGGACAGGAGAACCTCCGTGCAAATCGACTAGGTGGCGGAAGTGGGAGCTGGGTACCTGTCAAAACTCGGTCCCCCCAAAAAAATGACATGCCAAATGTGGCATGTCAGGGGGTTAGGAGTCTTTAATCTTGAATCTTTAAAGCGATAAGGTCAGCTTTTGGGTGAAACTCCGCTTTAACTATTATATCTGGCATCTCTGCTTCTTTTGGCATTATCTTCTAAAGGCTGTAGCTTGTGCTGTCATTCATAAACTAAACTAATTACTGCTTCAGGAGACAAGAACCAAGCCTTCTACTACCTATAAAAAACCCACTCAGAACTTCATCTAGGCTGCATTTACATCTAGTGATTTCTAGATGCGCTTATTTTTTTTTTTTTTTTTGTACGTTCTTTGCCCCATACATATAGATAGGGCAGCCCATTCATTCAATGGGCTGCCCTATGTGTGACAAATATGCCAAAGAAGCTCCTGCAACTTTTTTAGGTGTAGACCTTGAAGCGTCTTTTCCCACGCATTTTAGTGTGTTTGTTGGGTGTTCCCTTATGCCAACGCGTGTTTGCTGCCCGTGTTTGGGGTGCCATTAACAATTAATGGCACCACTGAATTACGCTTATTTTTTCGCAAGTTTCCACAGAATGTACAGGATGTGTTCAAATAGATACTTAGTAGGTAGGGGAAGACTGTACTTTTCTATGTGGATTGAATGACTGCTCAACAGCACCTAGAAGCAAACATGGAGGAAAAAATAAAACTTGTGAAGTGGTTTTAATGAAGGTATTGTTGCTAATTCATAGAACTTCTTTTCTGTTAGATTTTTTTAGCAAGTGAAATTTCTCCTCTACTAAACGAGTATTGATTTTTTTGTGCATTAGTGGAACAAATAGCATTCTCCATTCTACTGTGACTTTGTAAGCTTAGTTGAACTTTAAAGAGGCATCTATCTTTTTCTTGCCAACATTTCAGGCTTTGGTTTTGTGTGCACAATTATGCTGCAGTTTTCTTGTCCTAATGTCTTCCCATAGAAGCACCTTTCTCAAAGCTGAGATCCAGGTTGATATAACGCATAATGTATAATAGTTATGTACAAACTAAAAAGAATTGCATGTAGTTTTAAATACAAGCTGTCTCAAGGTTTGCTTTGGAGAAAGTAATAGGTTTTCTTTATTGTCTCCCCCCGTCACTAGGCACAGCACTGTCATGAGGGGCAGGCATAGTCTTTAGTCCTGTGTAAGCTTCAAGCCGACTGACTTTGAGCTTACATAGGGCTTATTATATTAATTCCTGTGGGCAAAGCAAAATGGAAAGTGAATGTATACTGGAAGTAATGGAAGTAAACCCGCTGTCTTACCCTACATGGGCTAAACACAAGTTCACTATAAGGGCTCTTTTACACTGGTGGCCAAAGGTTGATAAAAACAGGCACAATGCAGCCTGACAGGGCCGTACGCATGTCGTGCATCTATTTTCACTCATACTGCAGAGTTTGACAGGCGGCACAACCTGTCAAACTAGGGTATTGAGATCAATGGGATGCTCGGCAACTGTGAGCCAATTGCTTGGCTTGCAGGTGCGGTGTGGAAAAAGTTAAAAAAATTATAATTTCAGGAAACTATAATGCCCCGTACACACGGTCAAATTTTCCGACGGAAAATGTCCTATCGGACAATGTTGTCGGAAATTCCGACCGTGTGTAGGCTCCATCGGACTTTTTCCATCGGATTTTCCGACGGACAAAGTTTTATCTCCTGCTCTCAAATTTTCCGACAACAAAGTCCTATCGGACTTTTTCCGATCGTGTGTAGCGAATTCCGACGGACAAAGTTCTACGCATGCTCAGATCACATTACAAGACCAAAGCTATTGGCTACTAGCCTCTATGTGGTCCCGTCTTAGGCAACAAACGTCACCACGTTCAGAATGATCGGATTTTCCGACAACTTTGTCCGACCGTGTGTATGCAACACCAGTGTCAGACAAAATCCGTCTGAAAAAATCTGATGGATTTTGTGGTCGGATTTTCCGACCGTGTGTACGGGGCATAACACTCTGACACTCCACTCAAACTTTCAGGCACAGGCAATGTAAACAAAAAGGGAATTTATATCATTAAAAAGTAAGGCTACATATAGTGTATTCGATTAAGTGTAACCCAATCGCTAAAATAGCATATAATCAATCTTTAAAGTGGTTGTAAACCCACAGGAACAAAAAAGACAAAGGCATAATGAGCTAATATGCATAGCATATACTTACCTTAGATTGAAGCCCCAGCGACATGTCTCCCAGAGTTACTTCCGGGTATAACGGGCCACTGGTAATGGCACACTAGCTGAAGATAAGACATGTACGAGCCGTCTAAGGGTTTACAACCACTTTAAGTTGTTATGGTTATTACAATAGTCATTTTCAATATTAAAATAAAAAATATTTTAGATTTGGTACATATTACTATCACATAGAAATGCATAGATGAAAAAAAAAATGAAAATGCAGGTTAACATTTTTAGATATTCTTGTTTGGAAACGACTCCTAGAATAAAAGATCCTAATAGTTGTCTTTGTTGGGGCTGGAGAGAAGACGGTTTGCCATAATAAACCCTGTCTGTACTCTGCTAGCAGATCCCCTGTCATGAGTTCTAAACTAGTTTTGAACCCTGTCTGTGGTAACAAAGGGTTGAATATTTACAAGCTGGGCCTCTCCATTGTATGTTAATGAGAGGGAGTACACCCCTGTCCCTAAAGTCAGCCATAGACAGATTAAAATTGCGCCCATACAGCAGATTTCCATCCATATATCGATTAACTTCAGTCCATTTATACTGTGGATTTTCAGTACCAAAAGCGGTAACCCCGAGCCACACTCGGGATCGCATCGCAGTATCCTGGTACAGTTACCTACCTTGTCCCTAGGATCCTGCGATGTCATCCCGCTGTGTCCGCCAGCTGTGGCTCCGCCCGATCTATCACAGCGCCGAGCTCCGTTCCCTGCGATCATTGCAACGCACGGGAATGGAGAACAGCTCCAAATTAAAAAAGTGAAACACACACTATACATACAGTACACTGTAATCTTACAGATTACATTACTGTATCAAATCATTTCACATCCCTTTGTCCCTAGTGGTTTGTCCAGTGCCCTGCATGCAGTTTTATATTATAAATACTGTTCTTTCTGCCTGGAAACTGGAGATTGTCCATAGCAACCAAAACTGTCCCTTTACATCAAAAGTGGTTTTAGACCAGCTAGAAAACAGCGATAATAAATTAGAATCACTTGCAGAATTGAGCGATAGTAATTTGTGGTGAAATCCGTCATCAAACACTGAAAGTAATAACAGGGACAATTCTGCAACTGGGCAAATTTCTGTGTTTTTGATTTGACTACATTATTGAATAATTTTTATTATTATTAGATTATTATTTGTTACAATTATTTATAGTTATTTATTATATTATATGTGAATGGAAATAATTATTGCGCCTTCCCTAAAACAAAAAAAGGAGGGGGAAAGCTGCTACATTCAATGTGACAAAAATTCAAACAGTGATGGAGATGGATGTGTAGCGCTAAGTGATCCAAACAGTGATATATATATTTATGGTCTAGAGCCCTACGGACGACATGAGTAACGATGACACATAGGAACAACACAAAACTCACCAACATGAAATAGACCTGAAAGTGTGCCTTGGTCTACTGTATGGTACACCAAAATAAGGGGGCATACCCTAGATAAAGAATGGTAAGAAGTAGTTATGGAATAATGTGGAATGAGTATTCAGTCTGGGGTAAGAATACTTGGAAGAGGCTTTTAAAAGGGGAGGGTGGGTGGGTATCACGCACAGGAAACCGACAAAGACCGGCGGCCTTTGGGCTGCTTAAATACCCTCCGGGCTCCTCCCATAACTTCAGGCCGGTACCCGGCCTTCCAATTTATGGTCTAGAGCCCTACGGACGACATGAGTAACGATGACACATAGGAACAACACAAAACTCACCAACATGAAATAGACCTGAAAGTGTGCCTTGGTCTACCGTATGGTACACCAAAATAAGGGGGCAAAAACCTTCAGGTAGGGGATAATTATTTATTAAGGCAATGTCACTGAGTAAGTCGAGCAAAGGCCTGAGCCATCTCTAACTGTGGGTTAGGAATGTAGCGAGAGAAGCAGGCCGACCTCCACCGACCCAGTTTCTTGATCACGTGATCCGGAACCCCCTGTCTTGAGGCCGTTGTGGCCGCCCCGATCCGGAATGAATGCCCGGAGTACTGGCTGGGGTCCAACTGAAGATTGCCGAGAAGGACCCGGACATGTTCCACGAACTGTGATGAGTTGAGGGGTTTTACCGGAAAGGGTAGAAGCGGACTGGACCCTGGACGGTCGGATAGCAGTGTCGTCAGGCGGTTTAACACGGCAACTGGGCACCAGTTGTTGTGAGTCCTGTACAGGTGAATATCTACTCCGGAACCTCGCTGCTGAGTTTTGGATGTCGCCAAGTGAAGGACGTAGTGATCCTGGTGGCGGCAGAGATTACTTCTATGCAAGACTGGACCGGCTGGGTGGCTGCGAGTGAACTCGCTGGGCCGTAGAAACCCATAAAATGCCATGTGAATCGCAGCCTGCAGGACGGTGCTGAGGAGGAGACCGAAAGGGGACCTATCCAGGATGTCAGACATCCCCTTGAAGATTTCCCCCGTGATAGGCAGCCGCTTCGGGCTGACTGGCAGCTGGTGTTTCTGAACTCCACGTAGTAGGGCCCTCACTGCGTGGCAGGAGAACACCGAAGGCCTCGCGGGGTCTTGAAGTGACAGGTAGTGCTGCACCCCGGCTACGTACTGTCGTATCGTGCTGTGTGACAGTGCTAGGTGAGAATGACAATAGGCGATAAACGCCAGAACCAGCTTGAGGCTGGAAGACTCACGAGGGCGATGGGGCAGGAACGCTGAGTTAAACTTCCCTGGAATGAATGAGCAGTAAACATTGAACAGATGCTGTAGGGATAGCTGGACCAGTCTGCGGAGGAAGGACATGACGGGCCTGGACTTAGACCTGCCCTTGCTGATGATCTCGGCTGTGGCTTGATTGTCTGTCGTGAAGCCACAGTCTGTCCAGACCAATGGTGACCCCATAGGTGAGCGGCTGCTACGATGGGGAAGAGCTCAAAGAGGGCTGACGTGGTAGTGAAGCCCGGTGTGGCTAGTGCTTGAGGAGGCCAAGGGGCGGCGAACCACAAATGGCCAAAAATGGCGGCGCATCCTGTGGATGCCGCCGCATCGGTCACCACCTGTGGTGACTGCGTGGACACGACTGGGATGAACAGCGACACACCGTTCCAATTACTAGGAAAGTGTTCCCACATGGCCAGATCTGCCCTGGCTGCAGAATCCAGCCTGATGCCTGGTCCGGGTCCTGAGTGTAGGACAGGAAGACCAATAACCGGGACACGAAGGAGCGGCCCTGGGGGATGATCCTCACAGCGAAGTTCAGCATCCCGAGGAGAGACTGAAGTTGCTTCTGAGTACCTCCCCCCACCCGGGTGAATTCTCGCAGAACCGTCCTGATACGGTCCAACTTATCCGTGGGAAGGCTGGCCTGCATGGCAAGCGTGTCAAGGTCGATGCCCAAGAACGTGATCTTGTGTGCCGGGCCATCAACCTTGTGCTCCGCTATGGGGACGTTCGGTTTGTCGAAAACTGTCCTCA
Source organism: Lithobates sylvaticus (assembly GCA_028564925.1). NCBI lineage: Eukaryota > Metazoa > Chordata > Amphibia > Anura > Ranidae > Lithobates > Lithobates sylvaticus. The sequence goes on along the minus strand of CM053031.1, from coordinate 223,353,522 downwards.
ACTTTCCCAGGTCCCCTGGGGGAGCCCCGGGCGGTTCTATCAGAAGGAAGTCATCCCAATAATGGATGACCTCGTGGCACTGTGCTTCGTGGAGAAGGATCCACGCCAGGGTCTCGGCGAACTTGTCAAAAAGCCAAGGACTACTCCCCTTGCGCCGGGGCCTGCTGAGCCTGGTTCGTGCTGGTAGAGGCCGTGCTAGCTATCGGATGGACCGAGGCTATGTTGGCACACCAGACTGTGGTGTGGGACGCTGACTGACAGACAGCACATAGCGGGGAGCGTAGACCCGCGAAGTGGCGGCAGAACAACTCCGTGTCCACTACGCTCCAGTCTGTTGTCAAATGAAACTGTAAGAATCTGGCCGCGGCTTTGGCCGAGAAGGACCGATGATAATCGTAGAACGCTGAGCCACCGTATTTGTGGCCCAGGTCTACGATCAAATGGAGGTAGAGGTCCAGTTCCTCCCGTCTGCCGGGGGAGGTTGAGCACAGCACGTCCCTGAACATGCCGAAGGCGAGCGTGAACTCGGGCACCGTGAGCTTTCTGTTGAGCCTCGGATCCTTTGCTTTCAAAACCACCGAGACGTCCCCCCGGGTGTAGGCCTTGTTCTCGGCCAAGTCATGGACCGAGACCAAGAGTGAGGCCAGGTTAACGTCTCTGCCCTCTAGAATGTCCTTCCTTACGCTGGGTGGCACCAGGTGGGAAGGGTGAACGGTAGTCGTGGCAAGCTCACTACCTGCGGCCGGTGCACTGATGGCTGGGACCACCGCAGGGTCCGGAACCGTGGCAGCCGGGCTGGTCTCTAGACGAGACACCCTGTCCTGGACCTCAACGATTGAGGAAGACAGGGAAGACACGAGGGTGTGTAGCTGAGCGACGGCGGCTGAAATCGATTCCAGAGACGCCTGCTGGCTGCTGGGGCTTGCTGCGGCCGGTGGTGGGAAGAGGAGCCTGAATAGCTCCGCCTTCCTGGCCGCGGACGAGAAGGGTATCCCTCTGCGCCTCAGCTCGGCGGACAGCCTGGGAATTGTCCATGCCCTAAGAGACTGGACACTGCCAGCCTCGGAGGCTGACGCCTGGGATAGCGGGGTGGTGAGGTCATCGCTGCCGACTGATGACATGGCGGCTGCCAAGACCCGTTACTTAGTAGACTGGTCACGTGTCTGCAGGCTGGGCCTGCTGGAACCCTGATCAAGCTGGTGCAGGTGGACCTACTGAATCCGACTGACCTGAGAGAGTGTGAGAGAAAGTACCTATTTAAGAGCCTGAAACTGCTGCCGTCCAGAGCGACGGAACCCAACGTGGATGATAACAACAGGCGATAGTGACTTAAGTCGACTGCCGAGACCGCTGTGGAATCAAATGACAGATAACAACACGAACGACTGACATGATATGTTGCCTTAACTGAAATGAACTTCCTGTGACAGGGCCCGGCCCGTTCGTACCGTATGGGGGTGACTGTGAGCCGGACTCTGGAGCACGTACAGAAATGAGGCAACCGTGAAATGAGGCCAACTGCCTGGGTACGCTGAGGCCGAACTGTGACATCCAGCTGCCACCGGGTCCGACTCCAAGCTTTTTTTTTTTTTTTTTTTTGTAGAAATGCGGCCGGCCTAGGGCACGCCGGCGTGTATTCGTATAGGCAGGTGACCAATTAACGCCGGGGCGTGGTAAGGTGACACAGAAATGATATGACATGACAAGGACAAGAATCAAAGTCTCCTTCTTTTTTTTTTTTTGTGATTCCGCCCCTGGCGCATGTATTGAAATGAGGCCGAGCCTAAGGGCACGCCGACACGAATTAGTGCGAGGAAGTTACTGCATTCATGCCGGGCGTGGTAAGGTGACAGAAATGAGATACCATGACAGGGGCAAGAATCAGGAATGTACGCAACCAGTGATGCGATTCCGCCCTTGGCGCATGTATTGAAATGAGGCCGGGCCTAGGGCACGCCGACATGAATTAGTGCGAGGAAGTGACTGCATTCATGCCGGGCGTGGTAAGGTGACAGAAATGAGATACCATGACAGGGGCAAGAATCAGGAATGTACGCAACCAGTGATGCGATTCCGCCCTTGGCGCATGTATTGAAATGAGGCCGGGCCTAGGGCACGCCGACACGAATTAGTGCGGGGAAGTGACTGCATTCATGCCGGGCGTGGTAAGGTGACAGAAATGAGATACCATGTAAGGGGCAAGAATCAGGAATGTACGCAACCGGTGATGCGATTCCGCCCTTGGCGCATGTATTGAAATGAGGCCGGGCCTAGGGCACGCCGACACGAATTAGTGCAGGGAAGTGACTGCATTCATGCCGGCCGTGGTAAGGTGACAGAAATGATATACCATGACAGGGGCAAGAATCAAGAATGTACGCAACCAGTGATGCGATTCCGCCCTTGGCGCATGTATCGAAATGAGGCCGGGTAGTCGTGCATCTGGATCGCCCCGATCGGAGCATCTATGGATGCGACCGGACCAGGATCGAAACGATGGCATGAACGCCCTGTTTAACTGATGCAAAATGATTTAGCATGACCGAATGGCCTGATACGTTAGCCATGTTTGAAATGATGAAATGATTGTCATGCTAATACGTGAAATGTTTCGACACGGTCGAAGTGATTCGTACAATTGACATGCCAACAGCGATTCGGAATGCAAATAGCGATTCGGCACGCTCGCTGGCGCAACTGATTTGAATAACGGCAGGACATGAACGATGCATGTGAGTGCGAACGGCACCCGTGCGTGAGTCATGTTTGAACGATTCAAAAACGTGCGAGTAAGTGTTTAGGTTTCGAGACAAGCAGCGCGTGGTTCGTGAGCTACGCAGACCACAGTTTAGTGACATGATAAGCAGTGCATGAGAACGTAAAACATGGGAGCCGAAGCCCTACCTGCGACAGCCGAACCAGACTCTTTGTACGAAACTGCGACTCGGCGACACGAGTGCGACACGAAGGGATAACACAACTTACGAACACGGGACGCGGGACTGCAACAAGAGGAGACGGACAGACGAAAAACGGAGCTCACGAAACGGCACCAACAGCGCTTGTCTCGAACGAGTCGGTCCTAGATGTCTGACGTATCAGATATCACGCACAGGAAACCGACAAAGACCGGCGGCCTTTGGGCTGCTTAAATACCCTCCGGGCTCCTCCCATAACTTCAGGCCGGTACCCGGCCTTCCAATAAATCACTAAGGCCCCTTTCACACCGGGGCGTTTTTCATGCGGTGCATCGCTAATAATAGCGCCTGTTCACCGCATGAAAAAAGTCCTGCTAGCAGCATCTTTGGAGCGGGATAGGAGCGGTGTGTTCACCGCTCCTATACCGCTCCTTCCCATTGAATAGAATGGGACACCGCGGTGAAACCGCGGCAATACCGCCGCTACGGCGGCGCTCTGCGGGGGTGTTTAACCCCTTTTCGGCCGCTCGCGGGGGTTAAAACCGCACCGCGAGCGGCCGAAAACCGCGGTGAAAACAACGGTAAAGCAGCGCTAAATATAGCGCTGCTTTACCGTCACCGCGGCTCACCGCCCCAGTGTGAAGGGGGCCTAAGTGATATAACCCTAAACGGGATAAATAGTGAAACAATTCAAAAAGAAAAACGTCCACATACAAAAACAATATTAAAGTAAAATAAACATGTCCATTGTGAACGGATCAGAAGTATCACAGGAGGGATGTCATAAAACCATAGGGACCATCACACATTTCTTCAAACAGATGATGTGACTTATGCACGCTTACCGGAACTGTTGGACCCGACTGTCATATGACAACGGGTCAATCAGGCATGAAAAAAATCACAAACGACAGATAAACTGTGGCTGGACAGCTGGAATCCTGAAGGATTTGGGGTGCGCCCCGCTCTTCTTCCAAGGATATCGGCCGTAAGAGGAAGCAGTGGACAGCTGTAATCGGTCTCTTGTAAAGGTCCCAATCTTGTAGATGGTTCAAACCACAGAGGGCATCAAACAGGAAATCCAGGGATGGCAAATGGATAGTGGTGAAGGTTACTCCTTGTGGGGGTGATACAGACCCAATACTGGAACCCAAAAATACTTTCATCCACAGAGCATGAAAAAGAAGGAAAAAAATGGAGGCTCCAATGGTGCAGGTCAAAAAAGGTAGCTTTTAATTGATAAAAACCAACATACAATAGTAAAAAGTGATCACAGTTTATTATATTATAATTTATGATTTCATGTTTAAAACTTTATCATACCCGTGATGTCTATTAGACTCTTGTTTGGACAGATTTAATTGTGTTATTGCTAAGAATTATAGGTCTACAATATAAAATGCCAAATTTCCATGCAAAACAATTGTACCGCTTTGAGCTTTAAAAATCTGAAATAATCATACCGCCAGGGAGGTTAAAGAATAAATATTTAGATTCTTGCGTAAAAAGCCAGTGGTAACGGCTTCTCTTTAGAGTAGCAAGAGCCTGAATGTAGCCATGTGTTATATAAGGTTATTGATGTTTTTTTTTACCTGTCATTGGAGTCCCATTAAACAGCTTGATAAGCAGGTCACTAACCCACACTCTTGTGTTATTCTCTGTACATTGCTGTTAAATTGTTTCCCCATAGTAACCACATGACTCTTGTAAGGCCACTGCTACTAAGATACACAGAGCCCTTGCTGATCAGAACACATATGGCAGATGAACATTTGCTCTTTTTTTACAGCCCTATATCTAAGTGTTTACCAGTTGATATGATTGTTTTCTTAATATTTGACTTTAACAGTCGGTGGTAACAATAATAACAGCGATTGTTGTTACAATCAGCGGTATTATAACAGCGATAATAGTGCAATTGTTGATCCTAAATTAATCCAGTTGGAGATATTAAAGTCAGAATTTTGTTTTTCTTTGAAAAGATTTTTATTGAAAATGTTCATGTTAACATGCTTTTAAACAGTATGGATATAGAAAGCATGAAAAAAGTGATGTTAACAGCAGAGATGTTTATTATAGGAAATGTGTTCCCTAAGTGGGAGATGATCACGTAATAGAAAATGCGGTCTTCTGACTGCTATAGAACAGGGTAGTAACAGAACCCGAAGACCACCGTTGGTTATGGTCTTTCGGAAGCAGATCAGGTGTATTAACATAAAACACAATAATATACAGGTTTAGGAATGCATAATTATTACCTTTGTCATCCCCACACCAAGGCCTTTAGTCGTAGACGTAGCACACCCTAATCACCCTGTGCAGCACAAATTCCTTCTATTGCCCTGGCTGCCCCTGCCGTTCTGCCAGATTCCCTCCTCTCCTCTCCTGTCGACTGTTGCTGCAGGGATGTTTTAGTATGAGTGGGGGAAGGGGCCAGTAAACATGTAATTTACTGGCCCCTTCTCTTTCTGAGTGAACATTGTGAGTGATCAATAGTGTGTGTGTGATAGTGTGTGTGTGAGCTTTGGGGTGCGCAACCTAATGCAATAGGCTGCAATAGGCTGCGCACACCTATGCCTTTAGTAATGCATGATGTGTATGTTTATGCATGTTTGAGCTTAAAGTGATAAGATAAAAATAAATAAATCACAAACATATTATACTCACCTGCTTTGTGCAGTGGTTTTGCACAGAACAGCCCTGATCCTGCTTTTCCTGGATCCCCCACTGGTGTTCCTTTCTCCTGTCAAGCTTGCTCACTGGCTGTGATTGACAATGGCTCCCGCTGCTGTCTCTGCCAATGAGGAGGGAGAAACCGTGAGAGCCGAGGCTCTCATTCACATCGCTGAATCGAGATGGGGCTCAGGTAAGTATTAGGGGGGGCTGCTACACACTAAAGTTTTTTTTTACCTAGATGCATAGAATGCATGAAGGTAAAAAAACATTGAGCCTTTACAACTACCATACTTTTAATGCAATTTACTAGCCAGGATATTAATTCATTATGGCCATTGAAATACATTATGTGCATATGTGTGTGTTTTTGCACATTTAGATGCGTTTACTTTTTTTTTTTTGTTCAAAGGCTCCTCTCAGAACGTGCCTTTGGTGTTTTTTTCTGTACGTAAATACTTGTCTTCAAATACACCTGTAAACTCCTATCTGGCCACATAGGCTAAGATAGAGTTGATTTTACAGGCAAAAAAAAAGAAAAAAAGCTGGACTGCCCGTATAAGGCCCCTTTCACACGGGCACCATCAGTTTAGCCATGTTAAAAACATATCAGTTCTTATGCACTCAGAATCTGGTGCAGCTGTGCATGGTAACCAATCAGCTTCCAACCTCAGCTTGTTCCATTACGCTCTGCCAATAAAACCTAGAAGCTGATTGGTTCCTATGCAGAGCACCAGATTTTGCCCTTTCCAATTTTAGTAAATAACCCCGTTATCTTTCTTGTGTAAGCTATGTATACCATCACCCTATGTAATGGAGAATGGCAACGGCAGACATGTTTGAAGTCCAGCCTTTGTGACAACCTTGGCTCCCTTCACAGATAAAGTGGAGAAGTGAACGTAGCTACAAATGAACAGAAAGTTGCTTCATACGTCTTCTGTTCTGTTAATCTCCGTTTTCATCCATCTTCCATTCCGTTAATATACGTTTTCATCTCTTATGTACACGTTTACATCTGTTTTTTCATCAGTTTTTTTTGTATCTGTTTTCATCCGTTTACAGCAGTTTCTGTGCCTTTAAGGAAATTACCCAGAAAGCATTGCTCCTCCCATCCTACATTGCCATGCGTGAACAATTTGCCGACTATTTTCTATCTGTATCAAGAGAAGTTCCATGGCAGTACCAATATATATAAATAATGCAGTGCAAATTTAAATGTATTAATTCATTAATTTGGTTATTTCATTGTGTTTTGATAGCATAAAAAGACACAAAAGCACATGATATGTTCAAAACTGTTTTAGTTTTATTATTCTGCATAACCCGTTTAAAATAAAGTTTTTTTTACTTTGTTTTTTTTATTTGTCAATTTATGAACTTTGAATTATTTCTTCAAAACGGATCTTAACTGATCGGATGTTGAGGGACTTTGTCAGTTAATATCCGTTTTGACGGATCTGGACGTAGCCTTGTACGTAAAAAAAAAAACTGATAAAAACAGAAGCGGAGGTTAACGGATGGTAATGCATGGTCATGATCCCGGCCATGCCATGTTGCTAGGACATGGCGCTACCACAATCTCTTTAAGCTGACGTGGCTCTTTAACCATGTGATCGTCTGTGTCCAATCACAGCCAGTTACATGTAAACACAGATGTGACTGGTAATCGGAGGAGAGCCGATCAGCGGTATCTCCTCGCAGGGGACAGCAAGACAGGTAATCAGGGCACTGATCATCAGTGCCCTGATTACAATAAAGCGCCAGCAGTCAGTGCTGGCTTTCAGTGCCCATAAGTGCCGCCTATCAGTGCTGCCCATCAATGCCACCTGTCAGTGCCCACCAGTGCCACCTACCAGTGCCGCCTATCAGTGCTCATCAGTGCCACATATCAGTGCCCATAAGTGCGGCATATTAGTGCCTCCTCATCAGTGCCACCTAATCAGTGCCAATAAGTGCCACCTCATCAGTGACCATCAGTGAAGGAGAAAAATTACTTATTTACAACATTTACTGACAGAAACTAAGAAAAACTTTTTTTTAATCAAAATTTCTGGTCTTTTTTTTATTTTTTTTAGCAAAAAATAAAAAACCCAGGAGTGATTAAATACCACCAAAAGTAAGCTCTATTTGTGTGAAGAAAATGATAAAAATTTCACATGGTTAACCACTTCAGCCCCGGACCATTTGGCAGCCAAAGGACCAGAGGTCTTTTTTCAATTTCGCACTGCACTGCTTTAACTGGTAATTGCGCGGTCATGCAATGTTGTACCCAAACGAAATTGGCGTCCTTTTCTTCCCACAAATAGAGCTTTATTTTGATGGTATTTGATTGCCTCTGTGATTTTTTTTTTTTTGCGCTATAAACGGAAAAACACTGCAAATTTTGAAAAAAAAAGATATTTTCTACTTTTTGTTATAAGAAAAATCCAATAAACTCAATTTTAATCAAACATTTGGGCCAAAATGTATTTAGCCACATGTCTTTAGTAAAAAAAATGCCAATAAGCGTATATTTATTGGTTTGCGCAAAAGTTATAGCGTCTACAAACTAGAGTACATTTTCTGGAATTTACACCGCTTTTAATTTATGACTGCCTATCTCATTTCTTGAGGTGCTAAAATGGCAGGGAAGTACAAAACCCCCCCAAATGACCCCATTTTGGAAAGTAGACACCCCAAGCTATTTGCTGAGAGGCATGTTGAGCCCATTGAATATTTTTTTTTTTAGTCCCAAGTGATTGAATAAAGACAAAAAAAAAAAAAAAAAAAAAAATGTTTTCAAAAAGTTGTCACTAAATGATATATTGCTCACACATGCCATGGTTATATGTGGAATTGCACCCCAAAATACATTTAGCTGCTTCTCCTGAGTATGGGGATACCACATGTGTGGGACTTTTTGGGAGCCTAGCCGCGTACGGGGCCCCGAAACCCAAGCACCGCCTTCAGCATTTCTAAGGGTGCAAATTTTTGATTTCACTCCTCACTACCTATCACAGTTTCGAAGGCCATAAAATGCCAAAATAGCACAAAACCCCCCCAAATGACCCCATTTTGGAAAGTAGACACCCCAAGCTATTTGCTGAGAGGCATGTTGAGCCCATTGAATATTTTTTTTTTTAGTCCCAAGTGATTGAATAAAGACAAAAAATAAAAAATAAAAAATAAATAAAAAAAAGTTGTCACTAAATGATATATTGCTCACACATGCCATAGTTATATGTGGAATTGCACCCCAAAATACATTTTGCTGCTTCTCCTGAGTATGGGGATACCACATATGTGGGACTTTTTGGGAGCCTAGCCGCGTACGGGGCCCCGAAACCCAAGCACCGTCTTCAGGATTTCTAAGGGTGCAAATTTTTGATTTCACTCCTCACTACCTATCACAGTTTCGAAGGCCATAAAATGCCAAAATAGCACAAAACCCCCCCAAATGACCCCATTTTGGAAAGTAGACACCGCAAGATATTTGCTGAGAGGCATGGTGAGTATTTTACAGCTCTCATTTGTTTTTGAAAATGAAGAAAGTAAAGAAAAAAAAAAATTTTTTTTTTCTTTTTTTCAATTTTCAAAACTTTGTGACAAAAAGCGAGATCTGCAAAATACTCACAATACCTCTCAGCAAATAGCTTGGGGGGTGTCTACTTTCCAAAATGGGGTAATTTTGGGGGGTTTTATGCCATCTGGGCATTCCATGGCCTCCGAAACTGTGATTGGCAGTGAGAAGTGAAATAAAAAAATTACACCCTTAGAAAGCCTGAAGGCGGTGCTTGGTTTTTGGGTTGACGTACGCGGCTAGGCTCCCAAAAAGTCCCACACATGTGGTATCCCCGTACTCAGGAGAAGCAACAGAATGTATTTTGGGGTGTATTTCCACATATGCCCATGGCATGTTTGAGCAATATATCATTTAGTGACAACTTTTTGTAAAAAAAAAAATATATATATTTTTTTTTTTCATTATTCAATCTCTTGGGACAAAAAAAAAAAAAAATTTAATGGGCTCAACATTGCTCTCAGCAAATAGCTTGGGGTGTCTACTTTCCAAAATGGGGTCATTTGGGGGGGGGTTGAACTGTCCTGGCATTTTATGCACAACATTTAAAAGCCTATGTCACACGTCACCCACTCTTCTAACCACTTGTAGACAAAGCCTTTTCTGACACTTTTTGTTTACATGAAAACATATTTTTTTTTTGCAAGAAAATTACGTTGAACCCCCAAACACTATATATATTGTTAAAGCAAAGGCCCTACAGATTAAAATGGTGGGTGTTGCATTTTTTTTTTTCCACACAGTATTTGCGCAGCGATTTTTCAAACGCATTTTTTGTGGAAAAAATACACTTTTTTTTATTTTAATGCACTAAAACACACTACATTGCTCAAATTTTTGATGAAATAAAAAATATGATCTTAGGCCGAGTACATGGATACCAAACAGGACATGCTTTGAAATTGCGCACAAACACGCAGTGGCGACAAACTACATACATTTTTAAAAGCCTTTAAAAGCCTTTACATGATACCACATTAGATTCACGGAGGAGGTCTACTGCTAAAATTACTGCCCTCGATCTGACCTTCGCGGTGATACCTCACATGCATGGTGCAATTGCTGTTTACGTATGACGCCAGACCAACGCTTGTGTTCGCCTTTGCACAAGAGAAGGGGGGGCAGGGGTGCTTTTTTTTTTTTTTTTTTTTTTATTTTTTTTATTTATTTAGCTTTTTTATTTTATTTTTAAAACTGTTCCCTCCATTTTTTTCTTTTGTTATCATTTTTATTGTTATCTCACGGAATGTAAATATCCCCTATGATAGCAATAGGCAGTGACAGGTACTCTTTTTTTGAAAAAATTGGGGTCTGTTAGACCCTAGATCTTTCCTCTGCCCTCAAAGCATCTGACCACACCAAGATCGGTGTGATAAAACGCTTTCCCAATTTCCCAATGGCGCGGTTTATATCCGGGAGGGGGGACATTCCCTCCCACTGCTTGTAAAAGCAGTCTAGAGGCTAATTACCCGCTAGAATTGCTTTTACATGAAAGCCGATCACTGGCTGAAAAGAATGATACCAAGATGATACCTAAACCTGCAGGCATCATTCTGGTATAACCATTCAAAGTCCAGCAACATACTGGACATATATTGTAATCTTTATTTTTCATGCAGCCTCTTGGCTGAACGAAAAAAAGAGATTGATTGGTGGGTATGCCCACCATTAGAATACCACCCTTCATCCACCCACTTCTAATGATGGGCATACATGCACCATTTATATATGCCGAAGCATGGGGGCATCCTCCCACAAAAGTTATGCCATGTACACACGGTTGCACTTTTCCACGGGGCAAGGCTCCGTCGGAATTTCGACCGTATGTACGCAGCATTAGGAGCCAATCGCTCCCCCCCCCCCTGCTGCCCCCATGCTTCGGCATATATGCTCTTTTTTTTAACTGTGGTGGTGAAATCACCTCCTACAGTGTTGGAGTCGCGTCTTTATGTATCGTGGGAGCAAACACTGTTGCTGTCAAGATAAATAAATCCGCGCTGCAACTGAATGGCGCACCTGAAAACAAAAAAAATGGTTAACACTAAAACACAGTAAACAAAATTACATACCTGAAAAGCAAGCATGATAAAACATAATAAAACATTGCAGAATAGAATGGAGTAAAAAAAGAGCAACAATAGAGAGAGAACAATAAAACGACAACTATTTTTTTATTTTTTTGAGATTTACAGGTAAAAAAGCTCCTGACTGTTAGCGACTGAATCAAAACGCTACCACAAAAAAACTGTTAGCGATCGCAGGGATCAGGCCTGACTCTGCGAACGCTGCAGTTATGTGTGCTTAGTGTTTTGTAAGTGACAGTGATCGATCAATACTGCACTTGGGTGGGCTGGGCTGGGCGGAGGGGGAAAACGCAGGTGCTAGCAGGTATCTGGGCTGATGCCGCTAACAATGCGTTTTTTTGGAACCCTAAACTGCTGGGACGCTAGTATAGATCTGATCAGATCAGATATTGATCTGTTCAGATACTGTACCACTAAGGGAGGTGTATGCTTTGTGCGTGGGTGTTTGCGGTGCTGGCACTAACCTGGGGCGACGCAGACCTTATTTGACCCTAAAACCTAATTGATATCACCCGCCGGGCGATCAGGGGGTTAAACCGTTATTGGGTAATAAATGGCGGGTGCCCTGACAGTATAAAAAACAAACTATCTAACCAGCGTCACCCGTAACAGTTATACGGTGATCACTGGTGAAAGGGTTAACTAGGGGCAATCAGGGGGTTAAAACCTTTATTAGGTATTATATGGGGGTACCTGACGCTATATAAAAACCTGACGGGGAACCTAAATAACTAACTGGCTAACCAGCGTCACCAGTGACAGTTATACTGTGATCACTGGTGAAAGAGTTAACTCTAGGGGCAATCAGGGGGTTAAAACCTTTATTTAGGTTGTAATATGGGGGTACCTGACCTATAAACCTATTTATGAACCTATATAAACCTGGCGGTTACCTAAAAAAAAACTGGCTACCTAGCGGCACCAGTGACACTAATGCAGCGATTAGAAAAACGATCGCTTAGTGACACTGGCAAAAGGGGGTGAAAGGGTTAACTAGGGGCAATCAGGGGGCTAAAACCTTTATTTAGGTTGTAATATGGGGGTACCTGACCTATAAACCTATTTATGAACCTATATAAACATGGCGGTTAACCTAAAAAAAAAACTGGTTACCTAGCGACACTAATGCAGCGATCAGAAAAACGATCGCTTAGTGACACTGGCAAAAGGGGGTGAAAGGGTTAACTAGGGGCAATCAGGGGGTTAAAACCTTTATTAGGTAATATATGGGGGTACCTGACACTATATAAAAACCTGACGGGGAACCTAAATAACGAAATAACTAACTGGCTAACCAGCGTCACCAGTGACAGTTATACTGTGATCACTGGTGAAAGGGTTAACTCTAGGGGCAATCAGGGGGTTAAAACCTTTATTTAGGTTGTAATATGGGGGTACCTGACCTATAAACCTATTTATGAACCTATATAAACATGGCGGTTACCTAAAAAAAAAAATGGTTACCTAGCGACAGCAGTGACACTAATACAGCGATCAGAAAAACGATCGCTTAGTGACACTGGCAAAAGGGGGTGAAAGGGTTACCTGGGGGGCAATCAAGGGGTTAAACCTTTATTAGGGGGGGGGGGTGGGGGGCTACCTTGGACCTAAAACTAACTGCACTGACAGTTATTACAGTCACACTGACACTAAATGCAGTGATCAGTAAATAAATGATCACTGCAATTAGTGACACTGTGACTGGGGGGGGGGGTGATCTGGGGGTGATCTGGGGGTGACAGGGGGGTGTTTTGTGTGCCTATGTGTACTGGTGTCAGTGTACTGTTGGTGCACTAACCTGTGTGTGTTGACTCCTCGGCGTTCCGGTCACATAGACCGGCGCACCGAGTGTGACATCACTTCCTCTGCCTGTGTTTTGATTGACACAGACAGAGGAAGCATCTGATTCGCCAGGAGCGATCGCGAGGGGGTGGCCAGAAACCACTGGCCGTCCCCTCATCCTGGATCGCTCCTGAAGCGATCCCGACCGTCCCCGCCGGCCGGGGGGGGTCCGATCGGACCCCCCACGCGCCTGAAGAATGGCACGTACAGGTACGTGATTCTGCCTGTACGTGCCATTCTGCTGACGTATATCTACATGGGGCGGTCGGGAAGTGGTTAAAGTGTAGCATGGCCGTGCAATTGTCATTCAAAATGTAACAGTGTTGAAGCTGAAAAATTACCTGGGCAGGAAGGGGGTATAAGTGCCCAGTATTAAGGTGGTTAATATCACTGTGACCAATGTGGTTTAATATCTGCCTGGAAAAAACAAGAGAAGAGAGGTTCAGGTGTCTGAAAAGATTCCGGGTCCCCACCGCGCTTTGCGGTTCCTCCTGACAGCTCCCACTTCACTACAGCAAACTGTAGTCACATAGGGATCAGTGAGCATAGCGGCAGATCCAGGAATCTGTCATTTTTGTTGAACAACTTGGCACGCATATACTGTACATATAAATAAAGTCTGGTGAAATGAAAAGGTATTCATATTCTGCGTACTATCATAAAAACCACATACAGTTATCAGAATACAGAATTTTTATTTTACATAAAAGGTCCTCTAAGCAACAGACACACAGTACGTTTTTTTCCTTGTATATATCACTCTTGATTGTATTGCTTGCTTTTCTAGTACACATTAGGTATATATGAATGGCCTATTGTCTTTTTTTTTTTTCTTTGGCAATATATTGCTCAGTGCGGTATCTTAGTAGACTTTTTTTCTGTAGCTAACAGCTGGGAGTTAACTGCTCATGATGCCCACTGTTTCAGCATGAATGGTCTGCAAACAAGCAGGAGTTATACTACAGACAGAGAAATATTAAACCTCACTACAGTAAGGTGACCCAACCTGTCTGTTGTAGATATGTCTTATATCTCTATCTTCATCCTGCATAGTTAGTATTTATAATCTTTTCACTTTTCCTTACAGCTGTGTATACTTGAAAATCTGATGTTATTGTTTAGGCATTATATGAATTGCGGCCATTTATTTTTATTTTTTATTGAAGAACTTATAGGGAATACAAAGAAAATGCTAAATTAAAGCACAGCGTACAATATATGATAATACACAATGGGGGTTATTTACTAAAACTGAAGAGTGCAAAATCTGGTGGAGCTCCGCTCCGCTTTTTATTGTCAAAACTTAAATAAACAAGCTGAAGTTAGAAGCTGATTGCATTCCATGTACAGTTGCACCAGATTTTGAAGTTTTAGTAAATCAACCCCAATGTGAACTGAAACAAATAAAATACAAGATGTAGGGACACTGTATAGTGAACTGGATAGATATCAGGTTCGAGGGGTTCTGACATATATGGGAAGTCCTGGGAAAATGTGTAAAAAGGGAAGGGCTTGATGATTTCCTATTGATAAAACTGTAATGGAACAATTGTTCGGCATTTTTGTGATTAGTGTGAACCAACCAATCATGTTTTAGCATTTAGCTTAGTAAAATGTTTTTTATTTGCCAGAATGCACTAATACAGGACTTCCAGCGTGTGTTGGGTATTTTGATAATTCAAAGGACAATTTTTAATAATATTCAATAAGTCATGCAAAGAGAAAAGCTGGAAGTAGCAGTGAAGTCCAAAGAGAAGAGTCTTAAGACTCTGCCTTTTTCAAGCAACATGAAACATTTCTATTTCCCCTGCAGGCACCCAATTGATGGAATCTGCAGTCTTTGGAAACCCAACTGGCCAGTTGGCATGCTACTTTTAATAGCTCAATGAGGATAGCACCTGATAATGTTTGATTGTGGCATCCAAAAATAGCTGGACACCTGGTTCTGGGTCACATTAAATAAGCAAGACATTCGTTTTTTGTAGCTTCAAGATAAATAATATAAGAATGTTTATGTTTATGGCAGCATATTGGAGGTTATATAACCCAAATAAAGTGACAGTGGAATTAGTGAACATATGACCCATTCTATTTCTTGTTTCCATACATCTAGCTGTTGCAGATAGTAAATTGATTATGGGGTTACTTAACCACATGCTGACCAGCTCACGACGATATACGTCGGCACAATGGCACGGCTGGGTAAATGGGCGTACAGGTACGTCCCCTTTAAATAGCGGCATTGTGGGCGCGCACGCCCGCCACGTACTCCGTGACCATGCCAGCGGGTCCCGCAGACTCGGTGTCCGCCGTGGGCCCGCGATCGTGTCACGGAGCGGCAGAACGGGGAGATGCCTATGTAAACAAGGCATTTACCTGTTCTGCCTAGCAACATGACAGAGATCTACTGCTCCCTGTCATCGGGAGCAGTGATTTCTGTCATGTTCTTGTGAGACAATCCACCTCACAGTTAGAATCACTCACTAGCACACACTTAACCCCTTGATCGCCCCCTAGTATTTAACCCCTTCCCTGCCAGTGTTATTTACACAGTAATCAGTGCATTTTTATAGCACTGATCGCTGTATAAATGACAATGGTCCCAAAATAGTGTCAAAAGTGTCCAATGTGTCCGCCATAATGTCGCAGTCATGATAAAAATTGCAGATCGCCGCCATTACTACTAAAAAATTAATAATAAAAATGCCACAAATCTATCCCCTATTTTGTACACGCTATAACTTTTGTGCAAACCAATCAATATACACTTATTGCGATTTTATACATATTTTTATACATATCGGCCTAAACTGAGAAAGAAATTCGTTTTTTTATATATTTTTGGGGGATATTTATTATAGCAAAAAGTAAAAAAAAAAGTAAAAAATATTGCTTTTTTTTTTTCAAAATTGTCGCTCTTTTTTTGTGTTTATAGTGCAAAAAATAAAAACCGCAGAGGTGATCAAATACCACCAAAAGAAAGCTCTATTTGTGGGGAAAAAAAGGACATCAATTTTGTTTGGGTGCAACATCGCACGATTGCGCAATTGTCAGTTAAAGCAACGCCGTGCCATATCGCAAAAAGTACTCTGGTCAGGAAGGGGTAAACCCTTCTGGGGCTGAAGTGGTTACACACTTCCCTACTGGGCACATCTGCCCTCTTCCTGCCCAGGGCAATTTTCAGCTTTCAGCGCTGTCACACTTTGAATGAATATTGTGTGGTCTTGTAACACTGTACCCATATGAAATATTTATCATTTTTTTTCACACAAAAAGAGCTTTCTTTTGGTGATATTTAATTACCACTGTTTATTAACAGGTCATTTTTCTCCTTCACTGATGTGTGCTAATGAGGCTGCACTGATGGGCACTGATAGGTTGCACTGATGAGGCGGCACTGGTGTGCACTGATGAGGAGGCACTGATGAGGCAGCTCTGATAGGCGGCACTGATGGGCACTGGTAGGTGACACTGATGAGGAGGCACTGATTGGCAGCACTGGTGAGCACTGTTGGGACTGCACTGATAATAAGGACAATGATAATCAGTGTCCTTTAACACAAGCCGGTTGTCAACTCTCTTCTCCACTCTTTGGCTACTTTCACACTGTGGCCGCTGAGCGTTAGCGCTAAAGCGCCTCTCGTTTTAGCCGCGCTAGCGAAGGGGTTAAAAGCGCCCGTGTTGCGGCGCTTCCGAAGTACTTTTCAGGCACTTTGGAAGGGCTGCCCATTCATTTTAATGCTGCCGTCATTTGGTTATTAATATTATTTGTATTATACAGGATTTATATAGCAGCAACAGTTTGCGTTACAACATAAGGACAGACAGTACAGTTACAATACAATTCAATACAGGAGGACACTGCTCATTATAGCTTACAATCTAGGAGGGAGGGTCAAGTGATACAAAAGGTAATAACTGCGGCAAATGATCTGATGGAAAAAATAAAAGTACAGTTGTTAGGTGGGGGCAGAATAGGCTTCTCTGAAGAGAAGGGTTTTCAAGGATCATCTAAAAGCAAACAGAGTAGGAGATAGTCGGACAGATTCGGGTAGGGAGTTCCATACGATAGGAGAGGCTCGGGAAAAGTCTTGGAGGCAAGCATGGGAGGAGGTGACTAGGGAACTAGAGAGCAGGAGGTTTTGGGAGAAATTAAGAGAATGATTAGGTTGGTATTTTGAGGCTAGGTTAGTGATGTAGCTGGGGGCAGAGTTGTGGATGTTTTTGTAAGTTACTGGCTTATAGGCAGGTATAGGCCTATGAGTTATACTTTAAAACTCTTCATACTTTATGAAGAAAGATCCAACAGAAAATGAAAGATTAGCCCCTCACATTATACTTAGATGATAATTTCACCCAATGTGCATGTCAGGTAAACTGCCTATAATGGCATTGGAGCCAGTAACACAAACTAGTTTTATCCCTAGTCATCTCTTCTTGATCTGCTAACATGAACAGATTATTGGACATCCTTAAATATTATTGGATCCTATATGACACTGGTTTCCCATGGTAGGTTAACACAATTATTTCCATGCCTTACCTAGGGAAGCACTTACACCAGGGGTCTCCAAACATTCTAAACAAAGGGCCTGTTTATTGTCCTTCAGACTCTAGGAGGGCTGGACTATGGCCAGCGAAAGTGGAAATATTCCTGGCATCAGTGGGAGTAAGCATTGCCACAATTGGTATTAAGGGGAGGAATAGTGCCCAGTCCTTGGTATCATAGGGAGGAATGGTACCCCCATTTTTGATGTCCGTGGGAGAAATGGTGCCCCATTGTTGGGGTCAGGTGGCAGAATAGTGTCTTGTATCAAAGGAGGGATAGTGCCCCAAGGCCTGGGAAAAGGCAAGCAAAGGGCCACATCTGGCCCTCTGGCCGCAGTTTGGAGACCACTGACTTACACCAAAAAGATTTGTGTGCTGCAGTCTTATTTCCTCTTGCTTCAAGCAGTTAATGGATTTTTCTCAATAATACATAATTTCATATTACAGTATAATAGTATAAACAAAAAAGACAATTCAACCTGTGCAGTTTTGTTAATATGTAAATTGCGACACACACTTAGCTGTATAAATGCACATTGTGTGCTGAATGTCATTAATCAGAGTTAATATGCACTGAATAACAGAACAGTATGTTGTGAGAAGACAATGGATGTTATGCTTCCTTTGTCAATGGTGATAGCTGCTGAGGTCGCCCTGGAGACATCACTTAAAGCCCAACCTCTGACGCATGGAAGAATTGAGCCCACCTCTGGCTCTCAGAAGGGCTGTCAGAGCATGTGTTAGCATTTTGCCTGATACCTTTTACGGAGACTAATATTACGAATGTATTTATTATATATTTACAATTATACTCTATTAGATAGATAAGATGGAAACAAAAAAAAAGGAAAAACTGAAAAAAGGAACCAAATGAAAAGCCTTACTGTACAGTGCCTTGAAAAAGTATTCATACCCCTTTTCCACATTTTGTCATGTTACAACCAAAAATGTAAATGTATTTTATTGGGGTTTTCTGTGATAGACCAACACGAAGTGGCACATAATTGTGAATTTGAAGGAAAATAATAAATGTTTTTTAAAAAATTCTTTACAATTAATTTTCTGAAAAGCGTGGCATGCATGTGTATTCAGCCTCCTTTACTCTGATTCCCCCTATCTAAAATCTAGCGGAACCAATTGTTTTCAGAAGTCACCTAATTCGTAAATAGAGTCCACCTGTGTGTAATTTAACCTGGTTTCGACCAGCCGCCGACATTATGCGGCGGCAGGCTGGCATAGATGCGCAAACCATCATAGGTGTATGTCGGCCGCTTTAAGAGCCGTGGGAGGCGCGGCGCGGGAGCCAATGCATGTAGCTGGCGCCCACGATGTCAGCCCGCCACACGTTATTGGTCCACAGAGAGCCAGAACAGGGATCTGTCACTGTAAACAGACAGATCCCCATTCTAAAAGGGGAGGAGAGTGAGATCTACTGTTCCTAGTGATCAGGAACAGTGATCTCTCTCCTCCTCCAGTCAGTCCTATCCCCCCACAGTTAGAAAAACCTCCCAGGGAACACATTTGACCCCTTGATCACCCCCCTAGTGTTAACCCCTTCCCTGCCAGTGACATTTACACAGTAATCAGTGCATTTTCATAGCAACGATCGCTGTATAAATGTCAATGGTCCCAAAAAAGTGTCAAAAGTGTCTGATTTGTCCGCTGCAATGTTGCAGTCCTGCTAAAACTCACAGATCACCGGCATTACTAGTAAAAATAATAAAAATGCCATAAATATATACCCTATTTTGTAGACGCTATAACTTTTCTGCAAACCAATCAATATACCTTTTATTGCGATTTTTTTTTCTTTTTACCAAAAATATGTAGAAGAATACTTATTGGCTTAAACTGATGAAGAAATGTATTTTATTTTTTTTATATTTATTATAGCAAATAGTAAATTATTATTTTTTTCAAACTTGTCAGTCTTTTTTTGTTTATAGCGCAAAAAAAAAAATGCAGGGGGATCAAATACCACCAAAAGAAAGCTTTATTTGTTGGAAAAAAAGTTCATAAATGTTGTTTGTGTACAACGTCGCATGACCGCGCAATTGTCAGTTATAGCGACGCAGTGTTGTATCGCATAAAATGGCCTGGTCAGGAAGTGGGTAAATCCTTCCAAGCCCTCAGAGGTTTGTTAGAGAACCTTTAGTGAACAAACAGCATCATGAAGGCCAAGGTACGCACCAGACAGGTCAAGAATAAAGCTGTGGAGAAGTTTAAAGGAGGGTTAGGACAGAAATAATAATAGACCAATCTCCCTAATTAACTGCAACCTTAAAATTCATCGAAAAGCTTTAGCATTACGTCTTACTTCTTTCTTAGAACAATACATTCATAAAGACCAATCAGGTTTTATCAGGTTACGACAAACTTCAGATCAAATCTGTGGATCATTGAACCTTATCACAGCTGTCCATTCGCATTGGGACTTCCTATTAACTTGACACGCTATGTTATTATCGTTAGACCTTCACAAGGCCTTTGATAGTTTATCTTGGGATTATTTATTCACGGTGTTAAACACTATGGAATTTGGCCCTTCCTTTTTTTACATTCTACGTGCTTTATTCCACACTCCTACTGCACATATTCCTCTTATAGGTTATAAATTGGAATCCATAGCTATACAACGTGGTACACAACAAGGTTGCCCCCTATCGCCTCCACTATTTGCATTAGCGATTGAACCACTAGCTATAGCTGTACTTGCTCATCCAAATATCAAAAGCATTCATTGTGGACAATACGAACATAAATGTGCATTTTTTGCAGATGATGTCTAAATGTACATTACTTCCCCTCATACAACCATACCTAACCTATTGAAATGTTTAAACTCCTTTTCACAATTGTCAGGACTGATGGTAAATAAAAATAAATCTATCGCCTTAAACCTCAATCTCTCTGAATCTACAGTTACATTACTTAAGCATAATTTTGAATTCCAATGGGCCACTCATTCTCTTTCTTATATAGGAATTCAATTGACTTCACTCATACTTTATACTCAGCAAATTATCCTCCTATGTGTAGAAGGCTTTCAGAAGATATGAATAAATGGCCAGGGCCAAATCTTTCTTGATTTGGAAAAATGTCTTCAGTCAAGATGAATGTATTACCAAGAATTTTATATCTCTTTCGAATTCTCCCTATCACGATTCCTCTACGAGACCTTCTTATTTTTCAAAGAAAAATCCTAAAATGTATTTGGGGACATAAATTAATAAATTTACAGTTTACACTTTAAAAAAATGTTGTGGCCGAGGAATCCCAAATTTGATTGCTTCATTGTTGATTGTTTTATTTTTGAAAGGACAGTGTCAAAAATAAAAAATAAAATAAATAATAAAACAAGAAGCTAATTTAAAGCGCCCCATGCCACAGAGCTCGCATGCGTAAGTAGTGCCTGCATATGAAAACGGTGTTCAAACCACACGTGAGGTATCGCCACGATCGTTAGAGGGAGAGCAATAATTCTAGCACTAGATCTCCTCTGTAACTCAAAACTGGTAACCTGCAGACATTTTTAAACATCGCCAATGGAGATTTTTAAGTGCCAAAGTTTGTCGCCATTCCACGAGCGGGCGCAATTTTGAAGCATGACATGTTGGGTATCAATTTACTCAGCGTAACATTCTTTCATAATATAGAACAAAATGGGGCTAACTTTACTGTTTGTTGTCTTATTTTTTCAATCAAAAAAAGTGTATTTTTTCCAAAAACATTGCGCTGCGCAAATACGATGTGACATAAAGTATTGCAACGACTGCCATTTAATTCTCTAGGGTGTCTGAAAAAAATATATAATGTTTGGGGGTTCTAAGTAATTTTTGAGCAAAAAAAAAACAGATTTTAACTTGTAAACAACAAGTTTGAAAAATAGGCCCAGTCCTTAAGTGGTTAAAATGCCGGTAAACTACAGTCCTGAATGCGATTTTTCTGCTTTTAAAAAAATGGCAGTAACATTAACTGCCTCTAAACTACTATAAACGGCTGAGTGTACATGTACACATAAGATAACATAGAGGAGAGTTCGGGGGCTGCTAAAAAATGCCCAACTGCTCCTAAACTTCAGTTTAGCAGCTGCGGTGTAGACAAGGCCTAAGCTGTATATGCAAATGAGACAGCACCTACGTGTGAGAATTAGATAGTCAGTAAAGTTTGCGCCTATCAGTTTGAAAGATTTTATGTTATATGTGGTTACATCAAGTACTTGTGTGAGTACAAAATATGCATTTTAATAAAATGTATCAATGATTTTACACAATGCTGGTACGCGCTGTTTATTTTGTTTTATAGCATACAGTATTCCTAAAAATTATTCCCAAGGGATGAGGATGAAAATTAACTAGATTGCGTTGAACAAAATGTGCCATTATAGTGCATAATTAGCGATAATCACACTTTCAAAAATGTCATTGCTTTTTGCAGACAAAATGTTTGCAGCCTGTTTTACAGAATTCCTGTGAATTACTAGAAATAGAAATACACCAAGGTGTTTTAGTTTTATTATCTTATTTGCCAGACAATAAAAATGTATATACATTGCAGTACCTTTTTAACGGTTCATTTGGTCTTGAATGGGAACTCTTGATCATTGAGCCTTATGTGTTAAGGAGTCTGCAGCTCTGATTGAAAGGACATGCTGGCATTTCAAGATGTGGAGCCAACTAACCTTTTTTTTAACCCTCTCGGTATAGGGCTGTACATGAAAAAATATGAAAAAACTCTCAGACAGCTGTTTTACAGTACAATTGTGTTTATTCCTGGTATCTCAAAATTTCAACATTTTATGTAGCTCTACATACCAGTCAGTCTCTATCATACCTCCTGCCAGCATGCTGAGGGAGCGGATACATGGGAGAGGAAGGAGAGGCTATCAGCATATGGGCAGTGCCCCGATTCGTCGCCAGCCATAATTACACTGGCCAAAAGCACCTCCCACCATCCTCCTGCAACAGGAACAGAATGGGGTACCATGCACCGGTAGCATGGATGAACTCCACCATCTAGGTTATTTACATGCTTCTGTCCTGGGGCCTACCTTCAGAAACAAAGATGTCCACACAATAAGCCTTTTTAACATTACTGCCACATGAACAGAGTGCACAGTTCTTTCTAAAACACAAATACGCCTGTTCCTCCTTGCACCTGACATGAGTAATGGGCCGTACACACGATAGGATTTTCCGACAACAAATGTTGGATGTTAGTTTGTTGTTGGAAAGTCCGACCGTGTGCATGCTCCATAGAACATTTGTTGTCGGAATTTCCGCCAACAAATGTTTGAGAGCAGGTTCTCAAATTTTCCGACAACAACACTTGTTGTCGGAAATTCCGAGCGTGTGTAAACAATTCCGACACACAAATGTCCACGCATGCTCGGAATCAAGTAGAAGAGCTGCACTAACTATTGAACTTCATTTTTTTCGGCTCGTCGTACGTGTTGTATGTCACTGCTTTCTTGATGTTCGGAATTTCCGACAACATTTGTGTGACCGTGTGTATGCAAGACAATTTTGAGCCAACATCCTTCGGAAAAAAATCCACGGTTTTATTGTCGGAAAATCCGATCGTGTGTACATAGCTTAATACTGTACAGTTCAAACTGAATGTTAACACAGGGATGCCGATTAGCACTTCCCTCACTAAATAGGTTCCCTTAGATGGGCTCTCCAATGGGCCTATACCTGGCCTACCTTGAAGGGTATACTTCACTTGGGCTTTAACCTTACACAATGATATTCTGTAGGCAACCTTTTCCCATTAACCTCTGCCCTAAATTTATAGAGGGCGCAAATTATATTATCCCACCCACAGTACACATCCGAGGGAGGGGTTTCCTCAAAAGGGGTACTAACCCCTGTTTACAAGAAGACATTGTAGCCCATGTAGAAAAGTGAGTAACACATGGACCAGCCTGTAGTGTATAAGTAGGAGAGAATTTACACTTTCTAAGTCTACATGTTTACATCCATTTTTACAGCAGTTGCACATTGTGTCTTTGGCTCTATTCACACTTCGCAATTTGGAATAGTGGGTAGAATCACCACGATTCTGCCCGTGATTCCAAATCACACGACAATCACTGCACAACACATGATGCGCGTTTGGGTACCATTATCCTTTAATGGCACCCCAAATGCAATTCTGCTGCGACGGTTGCACGAAAATCGCAGCAAACCGCGAAAAAGAGCAGGGGCTTCCTTTCAAGTGACAAAAGTGCATAGAGCAGCCCATTCAAGTGCAAATCACTTAACCAAAACCACGAGTGGTAATGATTGTTCCAGCTACGTGAAAGTGTTAAAGCCTTTTTATGACTACACAGTCCACTAGGCACTAGAGTATGACCTAATGCGTTACATGTCTGTTTGAGTATACTAATGAGGAGGGGTGTTGCCGTTACTCATTTATTCCAACATAGAGCAATGGAGTTGGAGAACAGGAAGTTCATTTCTACTATTAGAAAAAAGTATTTCAAGTTATTTTAAAACAAAAAGTAGTCAAAAGTTATAACATGTGATGGTGCAGAACTGTAAAGAGAAAAAAAAAATTGGTTTGTTTTTTGGGGGTTTTTAACCTGCAAAATAATACAAATGTGTAGCCTCTTCCTTCTCTGGCTTCCTTTCTTAAAAAATATATTATTTGAACAACTTACAAAGCCATCCATGACTCGGCTCCAAGCTACATCACTAACCTAATCTCAGAATATCAACTAAATCTCTTTGTTCCTCCCAAGACCTCCTGCTCTCTAGCTCCCTTTGTCACCTCCTCCCAGGCTCGCCTCCAGGACTTTTCCCAAGTCTTTCCCATCCCATGGAACTCCCTACCCCAATCTGTCTGACTGTCTCCTACTCTGTTTGCTTTTAGATGATCCCGGAAAACCCTCCTCTTCAGAGAAGCCTATCCTGCCTCCACCTAACAACTGTACTTTTATTTTCTCCATCAGATCATCCCCCACACCTATTGCCTATTGTATCACTTGACCCTCCCTCCTAGATTGTAAGCTCTAACAAGCAGGGCCCTCTGATTCCTCCTGTATTGATTTGTAATGTAATTGTACTGTCTGTCTGTACTGTTTATGTTGTAAAGTGCTGCGCAAACTGTTGGCGCTATAAAAATCCTGTATAATAATCATGTGCTATAATAGTGGATGGCTACTGTTAACCACTTCCGGACCGCCGCACGCCGATATGCGTCCTTACTTTGAAGGGGGATATTGTTGTTATGGCAGTAACTAGCTGCCATAACCCCGGTATCCTCTTGTCCGGCTGGCCAGTTTCCGATAATAGTGGTCTCTGTGGCGGATTCGCAGCAAGATCACTTTTATCGGCGCGGCGCGGAAGAGCTGCGCTCCGGTGCCCTCCGCTGCTTACCGAAGCTGTCGTCAGCAGCTGAGGTGATCGGATCTTCACCCTTGCTGGGCATGGAGACGAGTGAGGGAAAGATGGCCCCCACCCATCTCCACAACAATGCAGGGCGGAACCGATGTCATAATGTCACTTCCGCCCATAGCTCTTAATTTATTTTTTTAAATGACAATTTTTTTTTTTTTATATTGCATTTAAGTGTAAATATGAGATCTGAGGTCTTTTTGACCCCAGATCTCATATTTAAGAGGTCCTGTCATGCTTTTTTTCCTATTACAAGGGATGCTTACATTCCTTGTAATAGGAACAAAAGTGACACCATTTTTATTTTATTTTTGTAAAAATAAAAAATAAAAAGGTAAAATAAATAAGATTTTTTTTAAAAAATGCTCCCCGTCTTGCCAAGCTCGCGTGCAGAAGCAAACGCATACGTGAGTAGCGCCTGCATATGAAAACAGTGTTCAAACCACACATGTGAGGTATTGCCACGATCGGTAGAGCGAGAGCAATAATTCTAGTCCTAGACCTCCTCTGTAACTTAAAACATGCAACCTGTAGAATTTTTTAAACATCGCCTATGGAGATTTTTAAGGGTAAATGTTTGTTGCCATTCCACGAGCGGGTTCAATTTTGAAGCGTGACATGTTGGGTATCAATTTACTCAGCGTAACATTATCTTTCACAATATAAAAAAGAAATTGAGCTAACTTTACTGTTGTCTTATTTTTTAATTCAAAATTTTGCGCTTGTAAGACCGCTGTGCAAATACGGTGTGCCAGAAAGTATTGCAACAACTGCCATTTTATTCTCTAGGGTGTTAACAAAAAATGTATAATGTTTGGGGGTTCTAAGTAATTTTCTAGCAAAAAAAAAAAAAGAGACTCGGTCCTTAAGTGGTTAAGTTTCACTATAATGTGTAGCAAGGTGCTAAAGAATGTGCCTGTAGTATAGTTTTTAAAGCATCAATAACAATTGCTGAGCATGAACAGCTGAGGCAATGGGTTACATTTTTCTTATATACAATCACAGTCATGTCCTCAATGGCCCCGCTTCATTGACGCAGCATTCAGTATTTGTCACATGCATAATGTAATCACAGTTTTGTGCATGAGTTCTGTGCCATTTAACCTCCCCTGTTGCAAATGAGCTGGAAATAAAGACAATCAATCATGCTCAGCTACAGAGGACAGCGTTCTACATATAACAGTGTTGGTGGTGAGATCAATTAAAAGACTGTAATACCATTTACAGCAGTGAGATCTTTGTGCTCAAATGTTCCTAAAGGCCAGCTATGGTCAAAACTGACATTTAAAGTGGTAATAATATCGAAGCCAACATGTAATATTTTATACCTTACCAATCTTTAGGTGTGATGGCTGCATTCATTTTATAATTTTTTTCGGCTTTTTCCCCTCTGTTTTTACCTGGTGATCTGGCCAGTAGCACATCTCCTGTATTAGAGGGCCCCCACTCTGGTTGAAGGAGCACAGGGGGTCCTAACAGATTTAGATACACTAATAAATCAAAGCCAATATAAGCAGTTACAGTTTTTGTTTTTCTTTTGGGTTAAAGGTTTTGCATGCATAAAGGCTTATCATTGCTTTTTCTGGCCGGAATTCCGATCGTGTGTACGCGGCATAAGAATTGGTAAGCTGCATGTACAGTAATACATGTTTGCTTTTGGGTTTAATACCATTTTCACATGTTCCCGCCGAGCCTATAGTCAATTGACGGCCCGGTGGTGCCTTTCCCATCCTAAATGGATGTCACATGATGTCCTGTCAGGAAGCGCCGATCACGGGCCACACAGTGGCACGATCTGTCATTAGATGTGTCCTCAGGGCACAGCCTATGACTGATTAGTGCACCGTCTCGCTGCTGGTACCATGTGACCACCGTGACCAATCACAGCAGGTCAGATGATAGTTGTACACAATGAATGGCTTCCTTTCATTATTATTATTATTATACAGGTTTTATATAGCGCCAACAGTTTGCACAGCGCTTTACAACATGAGGGCCGACATTACAGTTACATTACAATTTGGTACAAGAGGAATCAGAGGGCCCTTCTCGTTAGAGCTTACAACCTTAAAAGGAAGGGTCAATTGATACAAAAGGTAGTAGCTGTGGGAGGGATGAGCTGATGGAGGAAGTAAAACTGTGTTAGTTAGAAGCAGGATAGGCTTCTTTGAAGAGAAGGGTTTTCAGGGATCACCTAAAAATGTATAGATTAGGGGACAGTCGGGCGGATTGGGGTAGGGAGTTCCAAAGGATGGGAGAAGCTCTGGAGAAATCCTGGAGGCGAGCATGGGGGGAGGTGACAAGGGAGCTAGAGAGCAGGAGGTCCTGGAATTACCGAAGAGAGCGGCTTGGTTGGTATTTTGGGATTAGGTTAGTGATGTAGCTGGGGGCAGAGTTATGGATGGCTTTGTAAATTATTGTTAGTACTTTGAATTTTATTCATTGGGTGAGTGGAAGCCAGTGGAGGGATTGGCAGAGAGGGGTGGAGGACACTGAATAGTTAGTAAGGTAGATGAGTCTTGCACTGGCATTCATTATGGACTGAAGGGGAGATAGTCTATGTAAAGGTAATCCAATGAGGAAGGAGTGGCAGTAGTCAAGGCTAGAGATAACCAGGGAGTGAATTAGAAGCTTGGTGGTGTCATTAGTTAAAAAAGAGCGTATTCTGGAAATGTTGGGGAGGCTAAGACGGCATGATTTGGACAGGGATTGTATGTGGGCTAAGGTTACCCCTAGCACCCTGGCATGTGGGGACTGATAGATGTGCCATTGATCTTGACAGAGAAGTCAGGGGAGGGGGCAAGTGGGGGAGGAAATATTAAGAGCTCAGTTTTAGATAGATTCAGTTTGAGGAAGTGGTTTGACATCCAGGCTGATATGTCTGTTAGTAAATCAGTGATGCGTGAGGAGATTGATGGGGTGAGATGAGGGGCAGAGAGATAGATTTTGGTGTCATCAGCATATAAATGGTAGTGAAAGCCATGGGACCCAGGGAGGATGTGTAGATCGAGAATAGTAGAGGTCCAAGGACAGAACCTTGGGGGACCCCAACGGTGAGAGGAGTTGGAGAAGAGGAAGTGGAGTTGTAAGTGACACTGAAGGTGTAATGAGATAGGTAAGATTCGAACCAACGGATAGTGCAGCCATGGAGACCAAGCAAATTGAGTTTTTTGAGGAGGAGGGGGTGGTCAGCTGTATCAAAGGCAGCAGAAAGGTCCAAGAGTAAGATTACGGAATAATGACCATTGGTTTTGGCTGTTAGTAAGTAGTTTGTGAGTTTTAGGAGGGCAGTTTCTGTGGAGTGCTGTGAGTGAAATCCAGACTGAAGGGGATCAAGAAGGTTATTCTCATTGAGGTGGTCGCTCAGTCAGTTGTAGAATAAAAGTTCAAGTAGTTTGGAGGCAAAAGGGAGTAAAGAGATGGGTCTTAGGTTGTTAAGATTGGTGGGGTCTAGTATGGGAGTGACTAGTGCATGTTTTAGAGGGTTGGGGAAGATGCCAGTAGAGAGCGAGAGGTTGAAGATATAAGTTAAGGAGTGTAGGATTGAGTCAGATGGTGACCGTAGTATTTGAGAAGGAACAGGGTCCAGGGGGCAGGAGGTTAAGTGGGCATTAGAAAAAAGTTTAGTGACTTCCTCTATAGTAGCTGGGTTAAAAGAGGGAAGTATTGATTGTGCAGGAGGACAAGCGGTGTAATGTGAGGGAGATATCTGTAGAGCGGAGATCTCAAGACGAATTGTTTCAATCTTATTTTTGAAGTGATTAGCAATCTCCTGGGCAGTAGTGAGTAAGTTAGTGGGTGGGGGTAATGGAGGATGAAGTAGAGTGGTAAAGGTAGAAAAGAGTTGACGGGGACTGCGTGAGAGGGTGTTAATGAGAGTGATAAAGTAGGTCTGTTTGGCAGTGTGCAGACAGGAATGGTATTTTTGGAGGGCAGATTTATATTGGCTGAAGTATTGCTGTGACTTAGTTTTATGCCACAGACGCTCAAGAGAACGGCTACATTTTTAGAGACTTCTGGTATTGTCGGTCTGCCAGGGTTGTACCGGTCGGGCCTGATTCTGTGTGTAGTGAGGGGGGCCAAGGTATCCAGGGTGGATGACAATGAACTGTTGTAGACAGAAGTGGCCAAGTTGGGGTAGGACAAGGATGACATTTTGTCGTAGAGACAATCTGTAGCAGAAAAAAAGAAGAGAAGGGTTAAGATGGCGAAGGTTTCTTATTCTACCAATAATTTGGTAGTTGAAAGGCAAGGAGGAGGCAGACAAGGAGAGAGTGAAACTAATAAGGTGGTGATCAGAGAAAGGAAAGGGAATATTGCAGAGGTTGTGCGGAGTGCATAGGTAGGAGAATATGAGGTCAAGGCAGTTGCCAACAGAGTGAGTAGAAGCGCTTGTTCATTGTTTTAGGTCAAAAGAGGAGGTTAGGCTCAGCAGCTTAGAAGTAGCGGGAGTGTTAAGATTAACAGGGATGTTGAAGCCACCAAGAATGATTGTTGGAATTTCAGAAGAGAGAAAGTAGGGTAGCCAGGCAGAGAAGTCGTCAAGGAAGTTTTATACCGGTCCAGGGGGCCGATAGATCACAGCAATTCTCAATGAAACTGGAGAAAATAGACGAATACAATGAGCTTCAAATGAGGAGAGGAACAGAGAGGGGGGTGGATGAAGAACCTGAAAAGTGCTTTGAGGAGATAGGAGGATTCCAACACCACCTCCTTTCCGTCCACTAGGCCTGGGAGAGTGAGTCCACAGGAGGCCACCATAGGAGAGAGAAGCAGGAGAAGGAAGGTCAGATTCTTGAATTCAGGTCTCAGTAATTGCAAGTAGGTTCAGGGAGTTTGTGATAAATAGGTCATGGATGGTGGTGAGTTTGTTACAAACAGAGCAGGCATTCCAAAGGGCACAGGAGAAGGGGAGGCTGGTTCTAGGCTAAAGAGGAATAGAAATGAGATTGTGTGGATTGCGGCGGCTATCAGAGGATAGGGGGTGCTGGGTATGTTGGCCGAAGGTAAATGATGGCGGTCCAGGATTTTGGGAAATATCTCCAGAAGTTAGGAGAAGCAGAAGGGTGAGAGAGGTGATATGGGAGTGTGACTTATGTGGAGGGACACGTCCCAGTGTCCTGCAGGTTTTATTGGTATATGGGTTCAGAATTAGCAGGAGCTGATATGTGCAGTAATAATGTGAAGACAGGAGTGAGGGTGATATATATAAGCTGTGGGGTGGAGAAGATGGGTGAAGGAGTCAGAATTTAAGGAGAGAGGATGCAACTGTGAGAAGGAAAAGTAGGGAGTGCATGATATAGAGTGGTGAAATTGAGAGGAAGCCTGGATGAGAGATGAAAAAGTTTGTTGGAGAATCAGGTCACCTGTAGTCTGTTTAGTGTTCTGTAGAAGTCTGTTGTGGATTTTCGCATTTGCTGAAGTGCTGAGCGGAAGTGTAATACTTTATCCAAGATGATAGTTGCCAATGCAATCCCAGCCTGTGCATCCCCTTAGGTAAGGCATAAATTTATACTGAGTTTGGGTGGGGGTATTGCCAATTAATTAGTCAGGATTGCATAGGAGGAACACATGGCTAACAGAATTAACTTCTCACACTAAGGCTCACTACAAGACACAGCAAGAGAGCAGGAAGGTCAGAGCCTTAAAGATAGGAACAGCTCATAATTTAGGTATAGACAATAAGAAAGTAAAATAAACATCACTGTGATATGGACCGAGGTAAAGAATTTGAAGGCAATATAGATCACCAAAAGCACATACACAGAATTAGCAAGCAGATCCCAGTTTCAATTAAAGGTGGAAGATGTGGTTGAGCTGACACATACCTGTAGGAGGGGTAGAGAAGAGTTGTATTAGATAGTGCTGAGCGGAAGTGTAATACTTAATCCAAGATGTTAGTTGCCAATGCAATCCCAGCCTGTGCAAACCCCTGCCTTTCATGCTATCAACTGTGTACAATTGTGTTGTTAGCTATGGTCAGTCAATTTTATCACATGGTACAGACAGGGCCAATCACAGCCCATCTGTACCATGTGATTAGCTTTGACCAATCACAGCCAATCACACCAAAACAAACTGAATGATTCTGTTTCATTCTGTGAAATGCTTGCTTATAGCAATGGAATTCACTGCTATAAGCCAGCATGATGTGTAAATAAAAAAATAAATAAAAATTCTGATCATTTCCCCAGAGTAGTACAGTGTTACTATGGTAACATTATATTGTTCTGGTCACTGAAAAAAAATTGTAAAAAAAAATACTACTTTTTTTTTCTCGTACTGTCACCAGTCAGTGTCCCTGATCACCACCAGACTAGTTATATGATGATGCTGTACTGCAATGGTGACAGTATGTAATGTCTTCTTTTTCCAAAAAATTATGACAAAAAATTACAACTTTAAAAAACACGCTTCTTACTAAAATATAACTAAGGCCTTATAGGCTGAAACGCGTCAACTGACCTAATCTGCGTTTGTTCACTGTGGCTATTCAATAAAATGAAGAAATTTTAAGAGCAGCAACCGGAGTGCGGATCATTTTTTCAACATTACTCTACTAAGCCAGCGACTGTGGATCGAGCACCTGGGAGCTCTGCCATCCATGTGGTGTATGGGTAGTAGCACTGACTTTTCTGTTTATGCTTCTTACTAAATACCTTAGCTGTCTACTTTCCAAAAAGGGGTGATTTAGGGGGTATTTCTACTGCCCTGGCATTTTTGGGCATCAAGAAATGAGATAGGCCGTCAGTATATCAGGATTGATGAATTTTTAGATATACAGTATATACCATTGTTTGTGGACTCTATAACTTTCCTACAGACTAAATATATACACTGATTTGGGTTATTTTCACCAAAGAAATGTAACAGAATAAATTTTGAGCTAAATTTATGAAGCACGATTATTTATTTATTTTCTCACCATTTTCAATATTTGTTCATTTATTTAGCAAAAAAAGCTCAGCGGTGATTGGCTTTTCAACCACTTTAAGTATGTAAAAAAAAAAGGTGTGCAGTCCTTTAAATAGTTGCAGCAGGTGGGTGGAGCTCCTGCAGAAGAACAGTAGACTTTGACATACTGATAAATCTAATCAACAGAGCTTTTACTAAACCACTTCTCGCCGACGTGGCGCATATATGCGGCCCTATGTAAACAGTTCTCTGTGCTGAGAGTGTGTGCCCTGCGCGCTCCCAGCACAGTCACTGGTGGGGACAGGAAAGCTCCTGATGCATACTTGTGATTGGGAGCTTTTCAATCATGTGACTGCTGTGAAAGCCAATTACAGTGGTGACATGACCCAAATGCCCGCCTCCTGCCATTTAGGAGCTTTTAAAGGACCAGATGAGGAGAAGGGATTAAAGGCTTATTCCCGCCACAGATAATGTTTTAGGTTTTGGACGATTTGGAGAAAGTTGAATAATCACAGAGTCTTTGGCAGCAAAATATTTGCCCCAGGTGCCAAGGTCTGAGAAGTCGGGGGGAGTTCTAGAGATCAACTTCAGAATTTCTTTATTTGTTTAATCCCTTTGTCCTCACTCCTGTTAAGAAAGTTGTAAATCACTATGCACCCTCTCCACACTACATGTAACACAGTTCATGTCCTTTGAGCCCAGGTCATCATGGACAACCCTGTGGGGCCTGAGCTCTTTTGCAATTCTTCAGAGAACAGTGTAAATGTAAACATCCGCACCTTTTTCTAGTTGTCTTCTGGCCAGTCACATGGCAACCCAGGTTTATCTTCTCCTTCTCCTCCTTGGTCCCTGCCAATGCCACCACTAGAGGAGAAAATAAACCTGGGTTTCCATGTGACTGGCCAGAAGACAACTAGAAAAAGGTGCGGATGTTTAGTAAATAATGGAACAGACATGCATGCATTGCGTCACGCTGCACTTGCTGTGCATTGCCTTAGTTCATTGGTGTGCAATTTAAAATGAATGACACTCAAAGCATCCATTGAATATTTCCATAATGCAATAGTGTGCCCATAATGTACTGTTTGCAGAATACTATATACAGTACACTAGTTATAGGCCAGCAGACTCCTGTCCTTTATTATCTTCTCAGTGGTCTCACCTGACTTATTCATCATTTGATTTTTCCATGCTAATATTCTTATATAACCTCTTGGATAGGTTGTAAAGATGTCAATTTGTGAACTACCAGCAGGACTAATGAGAACAGCAATGTTGACACAAGCATTGCCATGGCGATGTTTGGTAGCCAGAAGCGAAATACATACACAGTAATTCTCCTGCCTGCTGTATTTTTGATTAATGTTACATGACCCTTAGAACCTTCATTTCCTTTGCAAGGAAAGAGCATGGTGTTTCTGGTGCATACAACCCAACAAAATCAGAGACTTGTTAGATCACTATCTGGCCTGGAGTGTGCCCACAGGAAGCACATGCCAGCTGTGGCATCCGTTTTCTCTTTCATATATCCTATACATTTTATTTTTAGCAACTGCAACTTTAAAATGGAATATGATTTGATTACTTTAAGGAAAAGTGATAAGAATCCTAGATGCATCCATTGCTGACTTGATTTCCTGAAAATCTTTTTTGCTTGGTTGTCTTGATGCTTTATTATCTTTAATTATTCCCATGATCTAAAACAAGAATGGCGACCAGGTGTTTGGACATTACTTGCAGACTTATTCCAGGTCTGTAGCTCAGAATGTAGTGCAATCAAAGGATCAGTGGTAATGCAATTCAAAAAGCATTTTTAATAGGGGCTATTGCAGCATGCAGGAATCTTTCAGTTAGGGATGCAGCGTTACCATTTTTTTTACATGTACGAGTACCGATACTATTTTTTTCCAGTAGTCGCCAATACCAATCACCAATACCTACCACAACTGTTTTGTTTACACTTTAGCTGTCAAAAACTATACAAAGCATTAAAAAGTTATTTACAAATTAAATATATATATATATATATGTATATATATATATTTTTTTTTTTTAATTTTGCGGATTTTTCAATGTGAAACGTGTAAATATATGTTAAAGGTGTAAAAATATTAACAAACAAATCAAACATAAAAAAAAGTTTTAATTATTAATATGTTATAAAAATAGAAGTGAACAAAAAAATAAATAAAAATCAGCAGGAAAAATATAATTTAATGGAGAAGGAGAATAAGAAATTAATTAAAGCTGAGTAGAGTAAATTAAGGGTTAATAAGGGATTTAACAGGAACATTTAATAAAAGACAAAAACTTGACAGGTTGCTTTATTATTGACTTCATCTGCAGATCGAAGTTCACCCTTTTGATTTGTAGATGAATAATCAAACGGATACAAAAAGAAACAATGTTTCTTTTTATCTTCCTGTTTCAGCAGCAGAGCAATAATCAATAACACAGTGGCATAAAACACGTTCGACAGCACTATAAAAGGGAAGTTTAATGCTTCCGAGCATGCGTCGAATTGTTTCCGGGCATGCGTCGGAATTTTGCGTGTCGGAATTGCATACACACGATTGGAAAATCCGATAAAAGGTTTTCCGTCGGAAAAATTGAGAACAGGTTCTCAATTCAAAGTCCGTCGGAAATACCGACAGAAAAAGACCGCTGGGCATACACACGGTTGGAAAATCGGATGAAAAGCTCCCATCGGACTGTTTCCATCGAAAATTCCGACCGTGTGTACGCCGCATAAGTGTGTAAAATAATTATTTAGCATCTGGCATGTTAAAAAGGATATTGCAGTTCTAGGAAAGCAGTATGTAAGGGGGCTTGCGAATAGAGATGTATTGGTGGCAAGAGCACAGGTCCCTGCCCCGTCTTTCCTACTAGAACAACAATCTTCCTGCTTGAAGACTTAATTCTCTGCCATCTTAATGCCAGAAGCCTTCCTACGGCATTCCCAGCCAGTAATCTTTATATCCCAAGGAAGGAATGTCCACACAAAAAGAGAGAGCTTCTGCACTTTTCTGATGTTACATTAAGATGGCATTTACAGTCACATGTTACTTGACAGCAGTTTGTCAATCACTTATAGTGGACAATCCGCAGCAGTCACATGTGAAAGCAGAACACAGCACATTTCTAGTAGGCCATCTTCCTTCACTCAGTCTCTCTCCTTTCCAAGGTCATTAGTATTCAGTCAGAGGGCTCTGGTTTGCATTAGGCAGGCTGTGTCCAGCTCACAACTCCCTATATGTAGTCTCCTGAGACAGGGTCACTGCAGCTCACCTCTGGCTTTGGTATGCATTTCCCAGGTACTCCAGGGGAATAGCCTCACTTCAGAGAACACCTGGCCTGGTCTAAAATGCTTTTTTGCAACCTGCTCTAGCCTCCACCACTATAAGAGACAGGGTGACTACAGCTGGCTCTTCTGAGCTCAGGACTAGCTGGCCACATCTGCACATTGGTGGGGTCTCTGGCCAGATAGCGAGGATAATTTGCCACAAATGTGTGGCAGTGTTGAATTGTAAGTGTTGTTAACTTGCTGCACATTTCACTACCAAGTTGTACACTTAAAGAGCACTTGAAGCACAAGTTCTAGTTGACACTTTTCCAATTTGTAGCAAATTTGCATGGCGAGTATTTAGCAAGAGCAAAGTTGCAATGGTTAGTCTACAGCAAGAGCTATGCAAGTCACAGCGCCCCCTGTGGTGGGATGACTATTGCACAACATAACTGAACCAGAACTTGCAGCAGCCTTGCAGAATGTTTGCAAAGAAAGTTGATCTTGAGTCATGCAATGCAGACTTGCTGCAATTGTGTAACAAAATTGTGAAGCCTGGCAAGTCTAGCAATAGCTTAGCAAATCATTTTCAAAGTTGAAGTTTAATTGCTTGCTATCTGGGTGGCTCCCGTGCCTGACTGCACTATTGCTCCTCCCAACCTAGCTTACAAGAGATGTATGTTTTAAAAAAAAAATCATACTTACAGTAGGTGGATGCAGCATTGCTAAATCTGTCCCCCGGCACCTCTAACACTGAGAACCGAGCAATCGAACACCACTGACTGCTCACTTCTCGCAGCTCCCTAAGCAGAGAGCTCTCTGTTCTACACCCCCCCCATGCTCACTGGAGCACTGGGCTGTGGAGGGGGCGGGAGCGTCCGACTCAGGCTCTCAGGGGCTTACTGTGCTGGGTGCCAGTCCAGGCATGTGGGTGGATCCCGACTTCATTGTCATGATCTTACCCGAGCCTGGACCGGCTCTGTGATGTCATCCAACAGCAGGCTTTAGCCTGCTGTCTGCTGAATCCACAGGGGAAGTACAGCCAAACATGCTCACTATGACATCACTACAGGAGGGCTCTAACTAAATGGGACCTAACAACTGACTACACTATTCTCTGTTACCACACAATATTCTGAAAAAGGGACACCTAGTGGCAGACTAGCTAACTGCACTGACTTACAAATAGTAACTGGTGATTGGAGTGGTTGACAATGTTACCTACAGATATAAGGGCATGGGATCCAGGAATTGTATATGTCTGCAGACTCTTCTTCATACCATCACTGGCCTGATAGCTGGCAGTACCCACTGAAAAAAGAAAGTTGGATGTGGGAATCTTTGTATATCTGTGGACCCTTACAGATATCACTTGGTTGGAGCCTAGCTGAGCACTGTAAGGAGACACAGTAATTAGCTGGGATGGATTTTCTCTTACTGTTTCTCCTACAATAAGCGGCCATTCACATTCATCTGCATCATCCCTCCATATGCCAGAAGAAGTACAACTGTCTTTTACTTGAAAGGCCATTTGACAGCTGGAACCAGAATGCACAACTGTCAGACATCTTAAATCTATAGGTAGTTTAGGATTTCTATGACCTTACAAGGAACAGCGTCAGCGATGGGCAAATGCAGCGTGCCTATTTTATCAGTTTAGGATGTTCCTGAGACTATTCCGAATTTATTGCAGGTGCATTTGACCTACAGCTGACCTGTCCTGTTTCAAGCTACCTTTCCATTCCTATATATTTGTATGGGCAAAGAAGCAATTCTAATGTGAATAAAGCCTAATGGCACAGGCCCCTAGGAAGCTGGCACAGAAAAATAAAAAAAGGATAGGTATGTGCTGTAATTGTTGGCTGAATGGGGAAAACACACACATATCACAACGGTGGTAAAGCTTAAAGCAGTATTAAACCCAAAACCAAAAATGTAATATATTCCAGCTTACCAATCCTTAGCCGTGGTGGCTGCATCAGTTTCCTTCTTTAGGCCTTTTCCCCTGTGATCTGGCCAGTAACAAACCTCCTGTATTAGAGTGCCCCCACTGAAGATGAAGTAGCACAGGGACACACAGCAGAATTGTCAGTCTGGGGGGGAGGGAGTGTTAGATGTACTAGCAGAATTAGATACACTAACACATTGAAGCCAAACTCCAGCTCACACTGCAGTTTCACAAGCAATTACAGCAACAGTTTCATTTTTCTTTTGGTATAAAGGTTTTATATGAAAAGGGGCTGACTATTGTAAGCACTCCTGTCAGTGGTAAATGGTTTGTCTCAACACTTTACCTGACACATTTTCAGAGCAGCTTGTTCTGTTTAAAAGCAACAAGCATTCTGGCTGGTTTACCAAATGAAAATAAAAGAAAGAAAGCTTAAAAAATAAAACTAATGCAGCCATCACAGCTGCAATATAATACATGTTTGCTTTTGGGTTTAATACTGCTTAAACACTGAGAACTGAGTAATTAAAGAACGCTGATAGCTAGGTTTTGGTCTTCAGTGAGCAGAGAGCCGGTGACTGACAGTCACTGGTCACTGGTTTTGTGAACTGCTCCTCCAGGGCTCACCGGAGTGCTGAGCTGTGGAAAGGGTGGGAGGTGATGGCTCAGGCTCTTAGTGTCCCACTGAAAGGCTGAGCCAGCTGCGGGTCCAGGCATCTGGGTGAATCCCGACTTTAAAGCTGGGATTTCTTTAGAGTCTGCACTGGCTGAGTGACATCAGCCTACAGCGGGCTAATATGGGTCACAGGAGTGCTAAATGAAGTGCATTTCTGTGATCCCTAGGGCCAAAAACAGCTTGTTCTTCTGTGTAACAACTTCTATTCTGGTCTCCTGTACAATATACTGCAAAACGCGATTTCCTATGACTTGGACAAAAAGGGGATGGGAAAGTCGAGGTCCAGGTCCACATCCCTTGTACAACATGTAAAAGAAAAGTTTCCTTTAAAAACGGGACTTTAAAGGACCATGAACACTCAAGAAGAAATGGTTAGTAAAAAATACAGTTTTTATTAATTAACATCATATTAAAGAAGGAGCTAAAACACCTAATGACATTGAAGTACACGTGGATTTAAAACATAAAAGAATGGAAGAAGCAAAACCAACTGCCAACCAGACAGAAAAAATCCAATGTGTTTTGACATGTGAAGTAGGGGCCTTCTTCAGGGAAAAGGGGAAGAGGGCTGAAAGGCTTCCATAAAAATACGCCTACTTCACATGTCGAAACGCGTTGGGTTTCATCTGTCTGGTTGGCAGTTGGTTTGGGCTTCTTCCATCCTTTTATGTTTCAAATCCATGTGTACTTCAATGTCATTACTGTATGTGTTTTAGCTCCTTCTTTGATATGATGTTAATTAATAAAAACTGTATTTTTTACTAACCATTTCTTCTTGAGTGTTCTTGGTCCTTTAAAGTCTCGTTTTTTGAGGAAACTTTTCTTTTACATGTTTCCTGTTACTTGGAACGCCAAATTATATTTTGTCTGGCACGTGTCTGATTTTACACTCACCTTTTGTTGACTGTGGAAGCGTTTTTTTCACAGCCAATTATTTTGACTTGGTTTAAATGAATATATGACTTCATGTCAATTGTTCTGTACCTTCCAACTCTTTCTAGCAGCCAGTGCAGACCTACCCAGTGTCTGATTCTGATTTGGATGATAGGGATTTCATCTAAAGAAGAGTTGCATTTCTTTCTTTTAAAAAAAAAAAAAAGGAAGAGCTGCATGTACCACAGTTTAAAAATAAATTTGGTAAATGTAAAATTAAAGACAAAGTTAAACAAAGCCAGGTTGCCAGGATACTATTGTGACTAGAAAAAATCCCATGTCTGCACTCATGTCTTGCATATTAGAATTGCTAGGCTGGTCCCCAGATCAGGGATTTCTCTGTCAATTATGGTATTATTTATTTTTATTTTTTTTAAATTATAATTTCTATTACATTTTACATAGAAATTAACACATCATTCACGTAATCTTGTAAGAGCAAGTCCCTCGGGTTTCATTTTAAATGCTATAGTTCAACCAGGCCTTAAAATCACGCAGGGACTGTCTTAATACTTTTTAATTCTCATATATTCAGGAGTCTTAAAACACTCACCCAAAAAAATAAAATAAACAGAGGAAACAAAAAAAAGGTGTCACACAGCTCCATCCCTATCTATATGCAAGAAAAAGAGGGTTTGGGACTTTAAATTAGGAAGATCTAGCATGGCTAAAAGATGAGTCAATGTAACAAGACATGTTTTATTCATTAAAAAACATGGCATGGCAATATGAGTACATACATAGTAAATAATAGGGCTGAAACAACTAATTGATTAATCGACAACTAATCGATTATGAAATGAATCGATTACTATTTTCATAATCGATTAATCGGCCAGTAACATAATGGGGTTAAAAAAAATAAATAAAAAATTATCCCTTTATAGTACAAAAAGACCAAATAATTGCCACTGTAAATATTACTTTCACAGTTCTATAGTAAAAAACAATTAAACCCTTACAGTAGTGATTATCTGCTTTTTTTTTTGTACTATAAAGGGCTCATTTTAGTTTTTTTAACCCCATTATGTTACTAAATGTCTTAGACCTGGTTCACATCTGTGTTTTTTGGTGCTTTTTGCAGAAACGTACTACAATTCATTTACATGGTTTCCTATGGGACACGTTCACATCTATGCTTTTTTCAGCTGCTGCGTATTTCGAAAGGGTCAGGGACTTTTTTTTTAACGCAAAACTGAGTTTTTTTTGTTCAATATACTTCAATGGAGAATCTGCAGAAAAGCATGTAATACTTTTTTGCAGCAATTTGTGTTTTTTAATCTGCCCAACAACAAATTGGCCAAAAAACAGTACATCTCTTCTAATAATATATACAGTACATCTCCTCTAATAATATATACAGTATATCTCCTCTAATAGTGTATACAGTGTATCTCCTCTACTAGTGTATACAGTATATATATATATATATATGTATATATATATTTTGCTCCCTAACCATATAGTTGGTTGTTTATATTTATCACTGCATAGAGATATTTAAGAATAAGTTGCCTTTTTTTTAAACTTTACATATTAACTAAATTATATACCACACTTTTTTTTTAAGGTTATTAACCGATTAATCGATTAATCAAAACAATAATCGGCCAACTAATCAATTATGAAAATAATCGTTAGTTTCAGCCCTAGTAAATAAGCATAACAATCACATATTATTGACCAGATATTCATAAAAACAATCATAGCAAGCCTTCTAGATTGTAAGCTCTAATGAGCAGGGCCCTCTGATCCCTCCTGTATTGATTAGTATTGTAAGTGTCCTGTCTGCCCTCATGTTGTAAAGCGATGCGCAAACTGTTGGCACTATATAAATCCTATATAATAATAATAGCAACTTGGAGATGACATATTGATGTATCCGTCAATTGTCCATAGTAAAGAATCGCTTGAAGGGCGTGACACTGGGAGGAGCCCATTTGGTCATGCTGAGCACATAAGGATCCCCATTTCACTCTGCTAGCTCTCTTGGTAGAACCTCAAGCAGCATACTGCACAGATCCGTGGATCGTGGTTCTCTGTCACAGCTTTAGGTAATCACCTGGCTGGTCTTTCTGCCTATGCTTTTCAGTGTTTGATTGAAGACAGCATTGGCTGTCCTTCATCCATTTTTCCTATATCCTCTGCACTCTTCCTTTCCCTATTTACACACTTCATTTATAACTTTTTATCTTGGTGTTGGGCTCCATTTACTGTTCAATACTTTTCAATAATATATTACACCTTCATATACTCATAGTCTACCTGATTCATTCACTTTTACAGCATTGGAGCCCAAATGGTTTTCTTTTTGACCACTTGTTTTCTTTTCTCTGGGGATCATTGTGTACGTTCTGCTCTCCTGCGGGCCCCTTCCTCAGCTGATGGGATGA
This sequence comes from Lithobates sylvaticus, assembly GCA_028564925.1. Lineage (NCBI taxonomy): Eukaryota > Metazoa > Chordata > Amphibia > Anura > Ranidae > Lithobates > Lithobates sylvaticus. The sequence goes on along the minus strand of CM053031.1, from coordinate 223,312,350 downwards.
AAATTTCAAGCATCCACCAGCTTTCATGTTCACATGGTCTAGACTTAATTGACAAGTAAGTACTTAGTGGGATGAGTTCATTTCTCCCCTCCTTTACATATATTTGTGTCTGGGTGTAACTTTGGACCATATCGTTTATTTATGCTTTTTTTACAGACATTGGTGCACTCGCCCCTGATGATGTGGTAGGCAACCACAAAAAGTGCGTCGGGCCAATTTTGATGCACCATTTTCTTTTTTAGATGGTTTTATTTCATCCACTCCCAAGCTACCATGCTGCTTTTCAAGTGATTGTTTACTATGGACAATTGTCCGATACCTCAATATATCATCTCCAAGTTGCTATGATTGTTTTTATGAATATCTGGTCAATAATATGTGATTGTTATGCTTATTTATTATGTATATACTCATATTGCCATGTCATGATTTTTAATGAATAAAACATATCTTGTTACATTGACTCATCTTTTAGCCATGCTAGATCTACCTCATTTAACCGATTGCCGACCAGCCACCGTCATTTTACTGTGACTGGCGTGCGTGGCCAGAGGCGCAAGCACGCACCCGCTGCACTGGGGGGGTACCAATGCTCGTGGCCGGCGGTCACGATTACCCCCGGCCAAGAGCGATTGTGGGCACAAGACAGAACATGGAAGTGTATGTCTAAACACACAAATCCCTGTTCTGCTCTGTGAGGAGTGACAGATCGTGTGTTCCTAATAGCTAGGAACCACGATCCGTCACTTCTTCTAGTCAGTCCTCTCCCCCTTCAGTTAGAAACACATAGCAAGGAACACAGTTAACCCCTTGATCGCCCCCTAGTGTTAATCCATTCCCTGCAAGTGATATTTTTACAGTAATCAGTGCATTTTTATAGCACTGATCGCTGTATAAATGCCAATGGTCCCATAAATGTGTCAAAAGTGTCCAATGTGTCCGCCATAATGTCACAGTCCCATTACTAGTAAAAAAAAAAAAATTATAATAAAAGTGCTATAAATCTATCCCCTATTTTGTAGGTGCTATAAATTTTGCACAAACCAATCAATATACGCATATCGCGCTTTTTTTTTACCAAAAATATGTAGAAGAATAGATATCGGCCTAAACTGAGAAAAAATGTATTATAGCAAAAAGTACAAAATATTGTGTTTTGTTTCCAAATTCCATTTTTTGTTTATAGCGCAAAAAATAAAAACCGCAGAGGCGATCAAATACAACCAAAAGAAAGCTCTATTTGTGGGCAAAAAAAAAGACATCAATTTTGTTTGGGTGCAGCGTTGCACGACCGCGCAATTGTCAGTTAAACCGACGCAGTGCCGAATCACAAAAAATCGCCCTGTCATTCAGCAGTCAAATCTTCCGGGGCTGAAGTGGTTAAAGTCCCAAACCCTCTTTTTCTTGCAAAAAAATAAACACAAACGAGAAGGGGAAAAAAAAAGATATAATTCTCTCAGTGATTTCTCCGTCAATTATGGGATTATTTAGAATTATTATTGCTATGGCTTACAGTGTCCAGGTATAATAGTAATCATAAGGGATAAAAGTCACCTCTGCATACTTACTTCTCAGACCAGTGCCTCTCAGAAAGCAGGACCCTTTTTTGAGCTTTTTATTCTTTCTGTTCAGAAATATGTTTCATCTTAAGAAGCATGCCTATCAAATTTGCTACCCTCTGTTTTCTGCCTTTTTTTGATTTATTACTTATAAGGCTGTTATGTGTATTACATTGTGTCAAAAGTTCATTAAATTGTTGTGTCAACCCACCTTCTTGTGTAGATTGAAATCTAATAGCCCCATGTTTAGCGATGAATAGCTCGATGGCCTCCATTGATATGCTAATTAGCAAGCCCTCTATACTGGAGCTGTAAAACCTGTTTTGGTTACACTGCACTACAGACAAACAGATAGGCTATTCAAAGGTTTCGCTTGCAAGCTAGTTTGTAGTCCCACAACAGCCTACAACAAACAAAAACTACCCCTTGCTACCTGTAGTTCTACAGCCTACACAAGGCACATCCTAAGACACAAGGCAGACTCTTAATCAATGCCTTCCTGTTAGTTTGCAGGCCACATTGAACTTCTATTGGATCAGAGAGTTATGTCACTCTCACGTGAGTAGAAATAATAAAAATGACAAAAAAAAAAAATGACAACAAAAAAAAAACTTCCAAAAATAAAACTTCCAAAAATAAACTAACAATATCTCTATCACTTTTTTTTTTTCCTCAAAGATGTATGGTAATTCCTGTCAATTCCTAACCAAGGGTGATCAGCCCTTTACTCACCAGCCCTCTTGACTAGCTACAAGTATTCTAACACTTTGCATTAGCAATACAACATTTTAACATATATATACATATCTCGGATAATAAAAAAAAGGTCTCACCAGATTTGTCGCGCGTCCGCTATCCGATGAAATATTTCACCAAATTTTTATGATCATCCAAGCGTGGTTTCAGAATTCGCGAGCCAGCGCCAATCTTGTTCACACGAGAGACGATTTTCAGTTCTGGGTGTCTTTGATTACCAGGACTCAAAACAAAAATACATTAGTTTGTGGATTCTGTGTAAAAATACATTCTACACGCCTTTGGGGTGCCATCTGAAGTACGCGATATAATAATTATATCTATGTATTAATTTGTCTAGTCCCTATAATGTTGTTAGTCTGTTAAACCTATGAGCGCATGCTACTGTTAGTATCACAATAATACGAGGTTAGCTATGAAACCAAACACAAACTACTGCTAGTAAAACACTATCTTATTTATTTCCCAAGAATCAGGAACGCTAACATAAAGTATTAAAAGATATATTACAATATCACAAAGTTTACAATCAAATCACATAATACAAGAATATCAAAGATACTTATCACAAGGCCCTCCATGAAAACCTTAAAATGGCTGCCAAGCCATGCGGCTTGAATGGAATCACCATCAGCTGTGTTCATAAGAGAAAAGGCAGAAAGACACCTTCTCATGTCAGGGATTCCCAGCAAAACAGAGACTGACTTCTTGTGTGTCTGTCCCTTCCATTCAGACATCCACGCCCACTCATTCAAATCTCCCCCCCTTGCTTCGCACCCAATGAACACCAGCAAAAGGTGATCCAGGAAGTAACCTGCACTCTCCACTCAGGGGCTGTGCCTCTAGCCTGGAGCCGTCTTCACCGCAGGTGGGCCCAGCCATTGCTTCTGAATACAAAGCTTTTGGTGTGTTTTCCAACCTGGCTACATTCCAATCCGGGGGAATGCCTTCTGTCCTCAAAGATATTGGGAATGAACCGATGTGATATTACATGAGTTCATATTGAATCCAACAGTTTCCAAATTCCATTTTTTGTTTATAGCGCAAAAAATAAAAACCGCAGAGGCGATCAAATACAACCAAAAGAAAGCTCTATTCCATTGTTAAAAAAAAGAAAGCTCTATTTGTGGGGAAAAAAAGACATCAATTTTGTTTGGGTGCGACGCAGTGCCGAATCACAAAAAATCGCCCGGTCATTCAGCAGTCAAATCTTCCGGGGCTGAAGTGGTTAAAGTCCCAAACCCTCTTTTTCTTGCAAAAAAATAAACACAAACGAGAAGGGGAAAAAAAAGATATAATTCTCTCAGCGATTTCTCCGTCAATTATGGGATTATTTTGAATTATTATTGCTATGGCTTACAGTGTCCAGGTATAATAGTAATCATAAGGGATAAAAGTCACCTCTGCATACTTACTTCTCAGACCAGTGCCTCTCAGAAAGCAGGACCCTTTTTTGAGCTTTTCCTGCACTCAACATCCTTGTCAGAAACATGTATTGCTCCTGACCCATTGAGCTTCTGGTCTCATATCGGCATGGTTTTGGCTGAGCTGCACTTTCCCTGTCTTTCCACCTGGAGGGTGATTGCCAGACACAGTCTCTGAGTGATGTTCAAACCTCTTTTAAGCCTGCCAAGCCCTCAGTGTCATGCTTGTGATAGCATTTACAACACATGCTTCAAGCTCCCTATTTCCCTGCCTTGTTCCCATGCCTTGACCCTCATCTTCACCCGAGCCCTGATAGCTAGTTTGGATTACCATGTTGACCTCGGATCGGATTTTGACTATGCTCAGACCCCAGCCTGACTTTTGACTACAAATCTGACCCTGACTACTTTTTGAACTCTGAACCCAGAATGGACCACTCTGCCTGTCTGCCAACTGCAAGTACCTGTTCGCTGTGCTTAGTTTGGGCCTGCCCCAATGTGCCAGGCACTAGAACATTATGTATAAGACCTGGGGACAGTACCAGTAGGGCTGCTTGCCTTATGGGAAAGGGGGCTGCTATAGGAAAAGAACACAGCAGCCAGGTATAAAGCCTGACCACCAATGATAGGGATAGGCGGGACAATCCAGTCAGGACTCGTAATGCAGGGGAAGCCTGGAAGAGAACTGCATACAGAAGAGCTGTAGGTAATGAGAACATCAGATCAAAGATGCAATTATTGTCTGCTAACTTTTTTGCAACTGGCTACTAGATTTTGAGAAAATAGGTTCATGTCTGATAGAAAATTTAAAGTGGTGGTAAACCTTTGTTTTTTTTAAATAAAAATAATAAACATATACTTACCTGCTCTGTGCAATAGTTTTGCACAGAGTATCCCTGATCCTCTTTTTCTGGGGTCCCCCACCACCGCTCCAAGCCCCTGCTATTCAGCGGGTGCCCCCACGGAAGGCCGCTTTCCCTGCGGGCACCCGTGCAGGCTCACTCCGCCAATGGCTCCCACTGCTATCAATCTGTCCAATGTGGAGGATCAGATTGGGCTCAGGTAAGAAAAAGGGGGTTCTGGGGGGGAGCTGGAGCACATAAGGTTTTTAATCGAATGATACAAGACCAGGTACTTAGACGGTGACCAGGATATATAGGGATTGATTTACTAAAGGCAAATAGACTGTGCACTTTGGAAAGTGCAGTTGCCCTCTGCAAGTGAAGTTGCTCCAGAGCTTATAGTAATTGAGGTAAAACTTCACTTTGCAAAGAACACCGAACATGCAAGGAAGACAAAAAAAAATAAAGCATTTTTGCTTGCACATGATTGGATGATGGGAGTCAGTAGAACTTCAGCTCATTTACTAAGCTCTGGAGCAACTGCTTTTGCAGAGTGCAACTGCAAGTCTATTTGCCTTTAGTAAATCCACCCCACAGTGTGCATGTTCTTTCTAAAGTCTGAGTTATTGGACTGCAGGAGCAAACAACGTTTTTGGACTATCAAGCAATACTGTTTCAAAGAAGCTATGCCATGGGTAAGCAGAAGCCTATGGTTAACTCAAGACAAGATACCACAGAATGCGCTAACAAAGAACAGGGATTTTTAAAGGGCCATTAACTTGAGTGCAACATCAGACAAAATACTATATTTTATTTAATCAATTCATATTAAAAAACATAATGAAAAAAGAAAGGACAATAAAAAGTCATTAAAAACATTGGACCATTTCAGTTTGGTATTTACAGAGATGGTGGCATAACAATTCCAACATGTTTCGCCAATTAATAGGCTTCTTCAGGGGATATTATACTATTAACGCAAGACTTCTGCTGACAAAGGACTGTCACAAGTCTCTAAGCAGTGAGTTGGATTGTTTCTGCTCAATACTGTTCAGCCGTATTTTGACCCCCATTATTGGAATAAAGCCTTTCAGAATCTAAAAAATCCTGTTTGCTCCCATTCTCCAGTGGCCTTAGAAAATAATGCGTAGGTTGTTATATTTTTATTTTATTTTCTTCCTTTTCTAGGAAACAGTGTGTTTGTTAGGCCACGTTTTAAACCAGGTGTAAAACTGCATCAGCATAACACCCAATTAAGTGTTCCTTTTTGAAATGTATTCATACCAATCCTTTTCATTTTATTCAGCCTTGCCTAATTGTACCCGTGTTTAAGTGTTTAGCTTTATACTATTTATGCTGTTTTTTTTTTTTTTTCTTTTTTTCTTTGCATAAGATCGTGACAAGAGGAGCCCAGCTCCTTTTATATGCAAAACAACTCATAAAGAATAATTACCCTACAATATTGTGCTGTCTGAAGGTTTAATTCCTGCTTTGTGATGAAAGAGCAGTGTTTTGTTCGTGCTCCTGTTGCTGAACTTGTATTCTTTTGTTTTTTCACATTATTCTCTCTGTGGTTTCAGACAAGTCATAATGTTTTCTGTCAACTCCAAACTAGCTACTCCACGGATACTCTCATTTTCTGGGAGTTTTTCACTTTTCTACATGAAGAATAGATTTGTGCCTGTTTGTGTGCTTGATTTGTTAAATTCACCACTACTACAATTGTATTGATTTCAAACCATCAATGAAATCTTCTGTGGGTGACTGTGATTTAAATGCAGAACATAACCATAGCAGGTATTCTTTGTTACAGTTTTCAAGCTTGAGGTAATCATAGACTTCATATGACAGTATTTTTGAGCCGTACATTTTTGGCCCTTTTCAATAGGAAGGTCCCTACCTGGTGGCCCCTGTGAGGGTTTCAAATAAATGTCACCAAGCCTCATGCCCACATGGTTATGCTCCAAAATATGTTGGGAGAAGTTGGCAGAAAAAATTACTTTAACAACTTCAGCCCCCGGAAGAATTACCCTCCTTCCTGACCAGGCCATTTTTTGCGATACGGCACTGCATTACTTTAACTGACACAAATAGAGCTTTCTTTTGGTAGTATTTGATCACCTCTGTAGTTTTTATTCCCCGAAAATAAGACCTAGCGTTATTTTCCAGCAGGGCTGGAATATAAGCCCTACCCTGAAAATAAGCCCTAGTTTAAAATGCTTGTAAAATCCTATAATCCACTCTATTACAGTAGAATATAATGTACAATGTGTGTGTTTCTGTAATATAATTGTGGGGAAGAGAGCTCCGACGGGTCACAGAAGCGCAGAGTGGCGCTATAATGAAGGTATTTGGCACAATTATATTACAGAAACACACAAATTGTACATTATATACTACTGTAATAGAGTGGATTATAGGATTTTACAAGCACTTTTACTTGGTTCACACTGGGTATTCCTGTCAGGCAGGGAGAGAGAGGGGGAGAGAAGACAGCACATTACGTGGTAAGACCTACCCCGAAAATAAGCTCTACTGTGTCTTTTACTGCCAAAATGAATATAAGACCCGGGCTTATTTTCGGGGAAACACAGTAGAAACAAAAAAGGAACAACAATATTTTTTACTTTATGCTATAAAACATACCTAGTAAAATGTAAAAAAAAAAAAAATCTAATTTCTTCATCAGTTTAGGCCAATATGTATTCTGCTACATATTTTTGGTAAAAAAAAAATCCCAATAAGCTTATATTGATTGCACTAGGGCTGAAACAACTAATCGATTTATTGACAACTAATTGATTATGAAATTACTATTTTCATAATCGGCCGGTAACATAATGGGGTTCAAAAAAACTAAAATGAGCCCTTTTATAGTACAAAAAGAGCAAATGATTGCTACTGTAAATATTACTTTCACAGTTCTACAGTAAAAAAAATGAACCCCCTTACAGTAGTGATTATCTTCTTTTTTTGTACTATAAAGGGCTAATTTTAGTTTTTTAACCCCATTATGTTACTTAACGTCTTAGACCTGGTTCACATCTATGTGTTTTTGGTGCTTTTTGCAGAAACACTCTACAGTTCATTTACATGGTTTCCTATGTGACAGATTCACATCTAGGCTATTTTCAGCAGCTGCATATTTGGAAAGGGTCAGGGATTTTTTTTTTTTATGGAAAACTGTGCTTTTTTGGTTCAATATGCTTCAATGGAGAAGCTGCAGAAAAGCATGTAAGGTGTTTTTGCAGCAATTTGTGTTTTTTAATCTGCACAACAACAAATTGGCCAAAAAAAAAGCAAAAGCAAAAACGCAAATCGCAGCAAAATCATGTGCGCAAAAATCAAAACTCACAGCAAAAAGCACTGCAGAAACAGATCAAAAGCACCGAGCCTTATGCTGGCCACGCAGATCAATTTTTAGATGAGAATATTCAGACGAAAAATCTTTGTACATTCGATAATGAAAAAATGTTAGAAATTTTCACTTGCTTTTAACATTCTGTTTTTAAAATGAATGTGATTTCTGAACGAAAACCACATACACTGTCTGAAAATTCCTTTGACCAAGAAGTTTTCTATTATTTCCAAATTTTCCCTTCACTGTGGTTGAAAATGATAGTATATACAGTATCACTTCTGCCTGTTATTCTCAGAGTGGAGTAGATATTTTTCTCCCTAACAATATAGTTGGTTATTGTTAGGGAAAGTGTTAGAGAAAGTATTTAAACATAACAATAATGATATAGAAAACATACCAATTTAGTGCAAGAATGGAAAAATTTTAATAAAATAAAACATTATAGGAAAAATGTAAGATACCGTATTTGCCGGCGTATAAGACGACTGGGTGTATAAGACGACCCCCTATTTTTCCAGTGAAAACTTAGGTTTGGGGCTATACTCGCCATATAAGACTACCCCCCTTCCGAGGCAACACCATTTACAAAAAAACATCAGAAACCAAAAAAAAACATCAGACTTAACATCAGAAAAAGGAAACTGGTGAACTACAAGTCCCAGAGACCCCACAATTGGTAGGCAGCAACAATGAATCCTCTCCTCCAAAGCACCATAAATCATACCTGTATTTTAGGGGAGATCTGGAGCTGAATGTGCAGTACAGGATGCTTTGTTAATATGTAGAGCACCAAGTACACACAGTATATGATGCTGTGTTAGTACAGTAGCGCCAGGTACACTTCAGAATACAGTGTGCAGACAGTGTGCACCGTTGAGCCAATCACGGCATGCATTACATTTACTAATCTGTTGATGGATACAAAGCCTGCTCGGATTGGCAGAGGCTGTGACATCAGCCCGCGCCGCTCTGACTCATGTAGCCTGCTCGGATTGGCAGAGGTTGTGACCCAATCCAAGCAGGCTTAGCAGGCTCTGTATTCATCAGAGTGCATCGCCCGCCGGGATTGGCTGAGCGGAGCATACTGTATACATATTACAAATTTACAGAGCGCCCGGCGGACTGATATCCATCTGGCGGCTTCTTCACCCGGCGTATAAGACGACACCTGCTTTTTGGCTGTGTAATTTTGGTGTAAAAGGTAGTCTTATACGCCAGAAAATACAGTAGATTTTTTTAAAGTCCACTTTCAGTTCATGTATTAGAAATAATAGTTCCAATCTAGCAATGCAACATCACTATGTGATGAAAGATGTTACCTTGAGAAGAATTCCGTGATCACTACGTGAACCGTCACCAATATAGGGAACGGACTCTTACCAGAGCAAGCAGACTCTATTATGGAGTCAAATCAGGGCTGTAACCAATATTATGTCATAAAGTGCTGGGACCCGTGTTTGTTCATGTTCTCGTGGTGTCTCCAATTCACCAGTTGTATATTAGATATACATGGCAACGTTTATAATGCGAGATTCCACCATAAAATTAAAATAGAAATGCCCACATAGTGTAAACTTCTAAGAAACTTTTATTAAAAGACAGCACCGTGCACTCAAAACATTCCCAGGCAACATTGCAAGCATCTCCAGGTAATAGAAAGGATTCAAACAGGCGTGGGGATGTCATGTACGTTAGCTCCCCCCAACACGTTTCTTCATAACTGACATTATCGGGGGCATAGAGGCACCACGAGTCACCATGCCAAATAAATATCCATCCAGTGTGGGAGGTGACACTGAGGTTTGGCTATGAGGCAGCCTGATATATCAATGCACCAGATTAAATCACACTCATATCAAGGCTTGGATGCCAGTCAGCCATCTTTGAAATGGAAACGAGGCTTAGATATAGGCCAGTTGGCCATTTTTGAAACTAAAATGAGGCCAAGACATCATCCGGCCGCTCGGCCATCTTTTATTGGGAATAAGGCTTGGCAGTTTCAGTCGGCCATCTTTGTGGAACAGATGAAAGATTGAATTATTGTCAATTATGGTGTCACCTCCCCTACTGGATGGATATTTATTTTGGGTGGTGCGTCTATGCACCCGATAGAGAAAAAGGCCTGTGGACTTAAGTGGTTAAATCCTAAAGAAAATCCTTCCTTCCCTCTTTTTCTTTTACTTAAAAGTCCCGATGATAGCGCCAAAGGGACCGAAAGTAGTGGGAAATCTCTCCAATGGGAACAGGAACAAAAATACTTTTTTTACAGTAGGAAAAGTCGCAACAGTTTTGTGGTTCACAAAAGATATATATCCAAGAAGACAGATAAAGTTGTTTGGAATTTCAGTTCAGTTCAGTTCAGTATGCAGGAAATTTCAAGTGTATTGGATGTTCTAGCAAAATCAACAAGTATGTTTCTGTAGTCATAGAAAATGTACTTAACCTGAGAAAATCTAACAAAGCAGCCACCACATGGAAGGATGAGTAAGCTGCAGTATATTTCGTTTTTGTAAAAATATTCCTTCAAAAGTGTTTTTGTTATATCGGTTTAATAATGGAGAAAAAAAAAAAGGGTTGGTACTATCAGGAATACAGAGCTATCCTGTGTTCTGTCCAGGAAAGTCAGTGTGCTGTCAGGCCAGAAAACAGAAAAAGAGGATCTTATAGCCATTTTGGCATATTTTAGACCCTTTCAAAGTACATCTCACTACAAGGCATGCATTTTATGTGCATTCAGGTGGGTTGCGGCGTGCTGCATTAGAAAGCCTATTTAAAATTAATTGTCTGCAATGCACCTTAATGCATGAAAGCAATAGGTCTTGCTGCATTTTTTTTGTAGTGAAGCGCAGATGCTTTGGGATACTATTTAAATTGAATGGCACTGCAACACACCAACATTCTTATGGTGCACATTGCGGTAGGGTGCATACTGAACAAGTCTAAATATAGGTATTTTTCTGTACTTAAAGGTAATGTTGTTCTGACATACAATGTAACCCTCTTCAATAGTTTTTGAACCTCTGTTTTTATTGCGATTTCTATCTCTTTGGAATTGGTTTACCCAGTTACCCAGTTTACCCAGTTATAAACAGATATAAACAGATTTAAATAGACAGCAATAAAAACTAAAGCTAAAGATCTGTCAGGAAATGAGGGAATCCTTTCCAATGGGGACACCAGTTGACAGTCCTTCCCAATGAGGGCACCAGTAGACACTCCTTTTCAATGGGGAGACCAACTGACACTCCTTTTCAGTGAGGACACCAATTCCTTTCTGATGAGGACACCAATTGGCACTCCTTTCCAATGAGGACAACAATTGGCACTCCTTTCAGATGAGGACACCAATTGACACTCCTTTCCAATGAGGCTACCAATTGACACTCCTTTCCAATGAGGCTACCAACTGACACTCCTTTCCAATTAAAGCGGAGTTCCGCCTGGGTAAATTTTTTTTTAAAGTCAGCAGCTACCAATACTGTAGCTGCTGACTTTTAATATAAGGACACTTACCTGTCCAGGGAGCCCGCAATGTGGGCCCCTGTCCCTCGGCTCCGGGTGCAGGCTATGTCACCAGGTATTTCACACAAAGGAAGCAATGCTCAATTGTTGTTCATGGTACCACAGGCACATATTAGGCATATGAAATGTGGGGGTAACAAACACTTTAACATAGATTGCATGCCTTTGTGTCTTTTATGTCTGTATATATTTTTTATTACGCTAAATTCTTTTTCTGCTTATTTTTTAATCTCCTCTGTTCCCAAAGAGACATTATAACATGGCATAAAATAGGTAATCCTACTCTTGGATTAACTGCCGAGTTTTTTTTACATTTTTTTTTTTATTATATTCACTTTAAAAGTGTGTTTTATGCTTCCAAAGTTACAATTGCTGTAGAACAGTGAGTACAGTATTTATGTATGTTGCATAAGGAAAGGCATATTAAAGAGGTTTTACAGTTCAGCTGAGGAAAGAAGAAAGGAAAACTTTTGTTGGGTGATTTATGCTGAATGGTGAAGGTTGCCAACTTTGGGCACCCACAAATCAGAGCCAGATCAGAAGGCAAACTAGGCATGTCCTGGGTACCTGGCTACTACATTCATGCACCTGAAGTACACAAAGAAGGATAGCACCCATCAATCAACTTGTGGGCAACACCCAGTTCGAAAAAAGTAGATTTTTCAATTGAGTTTTGTCGAAGGATCCTGCTGGAACTGTTCTCGTATTCTGACAGTAGGCACCACTGGCTGGCAGAATTCAATAATCTACAGTGGAGTATTTGGCCATCTGCAATGTTAACCTGGATGGAGGAATTTGTTAGAGTTCATTCAGCCAGCACACTAGGTGCCAGCTATAGCTGTGTACCTGCATGTCACTTCACAAGAGAGGATTTACTAGGAGGCAGTTGTTATTTAACATATGCCAATGCAGTCAATGGATGACTGGTTACAATCCTTTTTAATGACAGTGAAAGGAATGGGGGGGGGGGGGGGCAACACTTCTACCCTGCCTAGGGCCTCATTCTGCTTTTATCACTCTCTGCCCCCAAATCATGTATTTTTTTGTAGAGGGGGCTGTTGAGCAGATCCCAAGCCACTGCAAAATTGAGAGATGCTTAGTTTATCTTTTAACTAAGTCTGATGCTGAGTTATTTTTAAAGCAAAAAAAATTTTTTTTAACATAACACCACATCTAAATCTGTGCCTCAGATCTCATTGATTTCTTATTTCATAAAAAATAGGATGAGAGATAAGGAAAATCACATATATTTTTCATTTTCTGCAATATCACGCTCCCTGTGCAATTGGACCAACAAATATCAGTGATAATTAAGTCAGAAGGATCAGTTTCTTATTCTTCTCTGATATTAGTCACTGCCTAGTAATGTATTCAGGCTGTACCTTCTGACAAGTACACTGTACGCATTGTGTATCCTAAAGAACATACAGCACTACATCTCTCCCTCCGGTGGTCTGTACCCAAGGCATGCCAGCCTATTTGTCAATAAAAATATTGCTGATAGTACTGTTGTAGATTTTGCATGAATGCATGAAGTTAACAATAAAATGTAAATTTTTGACACATTACATTTAGTTTTTATCTTCTCTTTATATACAGTGCCTTGCGAAAGTATTCGCCCCCTTGAACTTTTCAACCTTTTGCCACATTTCAGGCTTCAAACATAAAGATATAACATTTTCATTTTTTTGTGAAGAATCACCAACAAGTGGGACACAATTGTGAAGTGGAACGAAATCTATTGGATTTTTGAAACTTTTTTAACTAATAAAAAAATGAAAAGTGGGGCGTGCAAAATTATTCGGCCCCCTTGCGTTAATACTTTGTAGAGCCACCTTTTGCTGCGATTACAGCTGCAAGTCGCTTGGGGTATGTCTCTATCAGTTTTGCACATCAGGAGACTGAAATTCTTGCCCATTCTTCCTTGCAAAACAGCTTGAGCTCAGTGAGGTTGGATGGAGAGCGTTTGTGAACAGCAGTTTTCAGCTCTTTCCACAGATTCTCGATTGGATTCAGGTCTGGACTTTGACTTGGCCATTCTAACACCTGGATACGTTTATTTGTGAACCATTCCTTTGTAGATTTTGCTGTATGTTTGGGATAATTGTCTTGTTGGAAGATAAATCTCCGTCCCACTTTCAGGTCTTTTGCAGACTCCAACAGGTTTTCATCCAGAATGGTCCTGTATTTGGCTGCATCCATCTTCCCCTCAATTTTAACCATCTTCCCTGTCCCTGCTGAAGAAAAGCAGGCCCAAACCATGATGCTGCCACCACCATGTTTGACAGTGGGGATGGTGTGTTGAGGGTGATGAGCTGTGTTGCTTTTACGCCAAACATATCGTTTTGCATTGTGACCAAAAAGTTCGATTTTGGTTTCATCGGACCAGAGCACCTTCTTCCACATGTTTGGTGTGTCTCCCAGGTGGCTTGTGGCAAACTTTAGACGAGACTTTTTATGGATATCTTTGAGAAATGGCTTTCTTCTTGCCACTCTTCCATAAAGGCCAGATTTGTGCAGTGTACGACTGATTGTTGTCCTATGGACAGACTCTCCCACCTCAGCTGTAGTTCTCTGCAGTTCATCCAGAGTGATCATGGGCCTCTTGGCTGCATCTCTGATAAGTCTTCTCCTTGTCTGAGCTGAAAGTTTAGAGGGACAGCCAGGTCTTGGTAGATTTGCAGTGGTCTGATACTCCTTCCATTTCAAAATGATCGCTTGCACAGTGCTCCTTGGGATGTTTAAAGCTTGGGAAATCTTTTTGTATCCAAATCCGGCTTTAAACTTCTCCACAACAGTATTACGGACCTGCCTGGTGTGTTCCTTGGTCTTCATGATGCTCTCTGTGCTTTCAACAGAACCCTGAGACTATCACAGAGCAGGTGCATTTATACAGAGACTTGATTACACACAGGTGGATTATATTTATCACCATCAGTCATTTAGGACAACATTGGATCATTCAGAGATCCTCGCTGAACTTCTGGAGTGAGTTTGCTGCACTGAAAGTAAAGGGGCCGAATAATTTTGCACGCACCACTTTTCAGTTTTTTATTTGCTAAAAAAGTTTAAAATATCCAATAGATTTTGTTCCACTTCACAATTATGTCCCACTTGTTGGTGATTCTTCACAAAAAATTAAAATTTTATATCTTTATGTTTGAAGCCTCAAATGTGGCAAAAGGTTGAAAAGTTCAAGGGGGCCGAATACTTTCGCAAGCCACTGTATTGTGGCATTTTAGAGTGGAACGCCAAGAAAAGCTCAACATGTAGGCAAGAATACTGACATACATTGTAAATCTCTTGCCCCCAAAAAGAATTTTGGTAAATGCTTCACTAAACAAAGTGCCAACCACGATTCTGAACCAATAATGATCTGAGTCTGTAAATGGTAATTTTAGATGTACTGTTCACTGTATGTACAAAAAAAGTGGCAACCACCCCAACCTAGTTCATAGAAGCTGTAGTACGGCTTCTAGGAATAGAGAAGCTGGATGGAAAGGGTGGGTATAGTTAGGTTTTCTTGATGGGAGACAATCTGAGTTGACATAATCTTTGGGGAAGGTGTGTGTGTGGGTGGGGGGATAGGACATAAAAAGATTTAAACTCAAAGAAGAGAGATTAGCACAAGAAACACATCCTACTGACTGCAAAGCTATGTCCCTGGTGCTGATTTTTCCTGTTCAACAATTTCCATGGGGGAGGAGGGTAGGGGTGTACTTATTTTTTCATACAACATTACACAGTTTGAATTTGAACATAGATATTATGTTACAATTCAGTATTCAGCCAGAATGTGAAGCTTCCGATAAAGAAATGGATTCTGCCATTGTAATTCCCGGCCTTGCTCCCTTACTGGCCCTCTCTGTTATTACTTACAATAGAAGCAAACAGGAGATTTCTACTTTACCTTAAAATTGCATTTAAATTATGTTACTTTCCATCATTAGAAAGTAGAAAAATCCAACAAACAATCCAGTTTATTTTCTCCTCATAATATCTTGTCACCTGACATGAATGTATTCATTTACAGTAAATGTTTTTTTCCTCTCCATTCTCGCAGCTTAGTCGTGTATCTACTGTACAAAGTTATTAATTCAATTATGCCGAATGCTTCTACATCCTTTCATGTATCTATATAAATGTTTGTTTGAAAAAAAATATGTCATCTGTCAGGGATACATCTGCAATATGTTTTTCCTCTTGTGATACACTTCTAAAACAAACAGTTTACAGAGTAGACTTCAGCAGTATGTTGTTTATGCTCAATAGGCATCTTCAATTACTCAGTAATATTCCACTTTATTGGCTGGAATTTAAATACCTTATGCTACCTATCTGGTTTTCAATATTTAATAAATCAGCTTTTTTGGCAACTGCCATTAGATATTTTAAGTTTATAACAAACTGTGGCCTTCTTGAGGCATGGGGGATGAAGTCCTTGCTTCGTAGAAGCCTTTTAGGGGCCAAAGAGTCACTGATGTTCTGGTTTACTCCCCAGTAACAGCACACAGTAAACAGTGATGGTTGTGATGTAATTCCTTTTCTTTGGACATTTGCATATAATGAAAGCATCAGAAGTGATCCATGATAGGAAGGGTAGTCGAACTAAAGTGATTGTTCTACCTCTGATTAGAGGGTATTGTGACATGGGGGTTGGTTAGCTCAGTAGTAGATTTTTTTAGTGAAGTCCATGTCAGTCCGAACTGTGTTCTATGGGCCTGCTACCCCAGCCTTATTAAAACGGGTAAAAATAAAGTTCACAAACTTGACCACGCAGGGGTTTTGGTTGCACACAGCATAAACAGGTAACAATAATGCCAAGCTAACTGGCTCTTACTGCCCTTCAATGCACAAAGCTCCTCATTAATCCACACAGCTCTTCTCTAATGCATGTAGCTACACTGGCCCATTCCTGGCCTCTAGGTAGGGGTTCTCTTGACACCGCAGACTCTCTGACCCCTCTGGGACTCACAGATTCCTTCCATTCCCTGGTCTCTTTGCTAGTTGCATCAGATCACTTAATCACACAGACACACCTTTCTTCAAATGGGAGCACACCTCCCTCCTGGCTAGTTCCCTAAAGTCCTTCATTATAAAGGCTGGTGTGTACCTGCATACACACATTGCTGGTCTTCAACAAAACCTAGACACTGGGTTGAAGATTTCTTTTCTTCCAAGGCACTTTGAAATATCCAAACTACGGGGCCCAATCCAAGAAAACCAAAATCCATAAAAATAGTTTTCCCAGCTCAAAATCAATACTCCGGAGTTGCGGCACTCTGCATAGGGGTGAACCCTTTGTCCTTTCTCCAACTATTTTCACAGTGACAGGGCCTCCTACTGTTACAGTATTTAGTGCTCTATACATTTTGGGCTCCAGCTTATCTTGGTGACTTCTAGTGCATGGATCATGTTGTTCATGCATACTTTACTTACTATTCAGATCTTTTTTTTACCTAATTTCTGCAACACAGTTAGGCAGAGTGCACAATTCACTATCCTGATACAAATTATCCTGCAATGGTTAGTCATTGTTTATTGGAAGACCAATGTTGCAGCTTCTTGCCTTTAAAAGCCACCTTTCAGCAAAGCTTTATGTGCTTCTTTGGTACTTGGCTATGCCTAGGTTTTCAGATGTCACGTTGCTGAAACAGAACAATGTGTATATTTCCTAACAGGGTCCAGGGAAGGACACCCCAACCAGGCTGGGGTCAGCACCAGATGAATAGAGGGGAAACAGGGTTATATACAGTCAGATTTTAAGTCAGCAGTTGGGTTCATGGAGATGGACAGCAGAATCAGAAGACAAAGATGGAGTCAGGATGGAAGGTTGGTGTAGGGTAAATGATGGCAGAAGGAAAGTCAGGCAAAGTCAGCCTTGTAGAATGACTGGGGAGAGCACACCAGAACTGAACCTGCAGCAAGCTTGCTATCTGGATGGACTTAGAATGCACAGATGTAGGGTTTTTAAACTTTTAAATCCAAGGACCCAAATAAAAATAAGTTGTTACCATACTGGGACCCATTGTTAAAAAAATGTCAGCAAAGACACATAACAATGGTTATATAACACATTGTGGGCACACTTCACTTTTTCTATTAGAATTACTATGGCTGAGAGATGTAATTTTTTTGCTACGTTTTATTTTGACATTTTCAACTAGCGCCAGGTCTTTTCACCTCACAACCATGTCTGTGTAATTCAAACCATCCCTGCCTCACACACACTCTAATCCCACATACTTGTCTCTGCTGTCAATCATATCAGTTTAATGGTTTCACAGGTTTCGATAGGGGTGATGGTTTTGTGGGTAGGAATATTTATTAAGTTTTCATCCTATAGAAACGAATGTCCTCTGTGATACATTAACTGCTTAATGTACAGGCTATGGTATACAATTTGAAACATAGTTAAAGTGTATTATTTTATTCGTCACAAATTTTTCACTTAGACACACTAGACTACATTTACTACATTGTGGCAACTCATCACAATAACGACTTCATTTGGATCCCAGAAAGACTGTACTGGAGTGCACAGCACATCTCCTGTACATTGTGTGAAAGTGCTATGCCTTGTCACAATATTAGAGGAATTTGGTGTCACCCAAGCTTTTCACTCATGCAGTTTGAGGGGCTTCTAGAAGTGTTTCTTATTAGGAGAGAACTGGCCTTTCAGTTCTGGAGCTCAGAAGCTTTGTAGAGTATTGGGTGGGGTGAAGTTTTCAACCCTGGGTCCATGTTTTACTGGCAACCAGCATCCAGATTATGCTGGTATGCACAGCCCTTTTAATATAGAGGCAGGCCATGGTTCAGGGCTCCAGCTTCCCAAGGAGACCATTAAGCTGCCAGGAAGCAGCAGCTGGACATGGACACTAGGGGTAAGTGTCTGTCTGCACTGACCAGGGCAACATCTAGAGATATAGTTGCTGCAGAGGCAATGTGTGAACACCATTGTGTTCTGGATTGAGAGGCTGTGCTTTAGGGGCTAATAGCCAGGGTAGTCCGAGTTGGGCTGCTATATAGCCAGTATTGTTTGCTTTTGGGTTTCTTAACGTTTTGATCCTGTTTTTATGTTTTTACGGTGCAAGCAGATCTCAATTACCAAAACTAGATTTGAATACTGTCCGTCCTAATAAAGTGTTTAGAGGCTAGCTATCTTGGATTGTTAATGAGAGCAGACTCACTCTGACAGGGTCCAACAAATCATGACACCTTATTTTGGGAAACATCTAAAAGAAATAAATAAAAAAATGTAGGCATGCTGTGTAACTAAACATAATGGGGTTTTCTCAAATTTGACTGCAAAAGTGAAAATATACTTTAAGGGAATCATGGCGGGTTGAGTTCTTCCTTGGAAAAGCTACACATGAGCTGAATCCAACAGTATATAAAGTGAAGCAGGACTAGATATAGGCAAAATGGAGTGGGTAAGTATCTTTTTAATCTATCCTTGGTGAAAATGTAATTTCCTAACTGGTTCGCCTATTAAAAGATCAATGCTGAAGAGGTGAAAGGTGCTCCTAAATGATTAAAAAAAGAAAGACAGACATATACAACAACTTAGTAAAAATCAACTGCAACACACAAGCATGATTATTTTTACTTTATTTATATAGAGAATCACACAATGAACAATGTTACATTGTAATCACCATACCATATGCAGTATAAAGTGTATAAACATACATTAAATATGGCTAGTAATAAGACTATCAAAAACATGTTGACAGATCATGGAGTTGGTAGGGTACATATACATCATGCATGCTCAAATAGAAGGCTCACTGCATCTTAGGTGATCAGTAACCTCTGTGAACCATTTTGTCATTGTAAGATGAATGGGGTATAGAAAAGGTAAGAAAAAGATTAAGAAAAGAGAATAAATAAAGAAACATGGCATAAATCTGGGTACTTAAAAGGAGTCTCTTTTCTTTCCTCTCACGTCTGCTAACACCTCAACTTTACCCATGCTGGGAGTCTCGTGGAGGAGGGGATGGTACTCAGTAGTGGAGTAGAAAGAAGGGTTCTTGAGTATAGGGAAGGGACAAGATGGTATTGGAGAGATAAGCCCTTTAGAGAAGAGCTCCTTGCATACATTCCAAGTGGTGCCTATCATAAGGTGTACTTTTACTGAGATTGGTACATTATCTTGATACCACAGGAGTGAAGACAGTGGGATATCCCTACAGGATTGTTCTAAATCTACTCATTGTTTAGTACAGCTGTGGCAGCACCAGTCAGTCATTCATGTAAGATGACATCCTGCCTAATGGGTTTTATGGACCTATAATAATTGGTCAGGTATGTTGTGGGTTGCTCTGAAAAAGAAAGATGACTGGCCGAGTTTGTAGTAAGTATAGTAGTTGGGGTAAGATAATCTTCAGGACATTGTTTCTACCTATTCAAAACAGCCTATATTCTGCTGTATTTTGTGGACGATATGTGAACTCATGTGGGACTGTTGACAGACGGAGGTCCTATGGCCCTAGGGCCACGAGAGTTATCTGGGGTGATGGTGGTCCCAGCCAGACACTTAGCAATGCCGTGGGGCTCCCCGGGCTGGCGGGGGGTCGGGGTGGTATGTTGGAGGCCATTGAGCCCCCCTCCCCGGCCCCAGCTGCAGGTCTCGGGACCACGCGCTTTATGCATTTTAGGAAGGCGTCCCAGCCCCGGGCCCACCCCCGGAGATGGGACGCCCTTAGACGGGACCCCACGCCCCACTTACCCTTCTCACCTACACGGTCCTTTAGCTAATATATGGTTGCCCCTAACTCAGGACCCACAACAATTTCTTTAACCCCCGATTTCCCCCTACCTCTATGTATGTCTGTTAACCAAAGCACTTCTTATTGTTGACACCACGACTCTGTGTAGTCGACGGATTATTATCTTCACAAATGGTTACCATGGTTTGTTTATATGTTATTTTTCCAATAAAAATTGATTATATAAAAAAAAAAAAAAAAAAACAGCCTATATTTTCCACCAAAGAGTGATATTCTTCTTGATTTAACATAGGACGTGAGGGAAATTTACTTCACATGGTCAGGACAGGTCTCGGAAAATGTTTGTTCCCAGGTACCTAATGGTCATTTCCAACCATTTAAAGACAAAGTTTCCTTTTTTTTGACACCATAATGTAGAGAATATGATTTCCTTTCATTTGAGCCCAGTCTTGCCACACAGATTTACTCGAGGCCTGAGCAATCCTCTTTTATTGTTCAGTTGGAGAAATCTTGACAAAGTCTTGAAAACTTTGTCAAAAACGCCCCCTTGCTGTGAGTGACAGGTGATTTACATATCTCATGCACTAGCCTGAGACATGTTATCATCAGATCACTGGATGTTCTACTCTGCCCAGCTCTGACTACATACATGTCCCCTAAATCACTTGACTGTCTATAGTCTGCTGACTGTTCACTGCATCCCATGATGAGAAACATCCAGTCAAAACACAGCAATCCTGGGAGAGCTGGAGGGGAGGGGGATGTGAATTGTGAACTTTTTACACAGGATGTGCCTGTCTCAGGCTAGTGCATGATATGTAAATCACCTGTCACTCACAGCAAGGGGGCGTTTTTGACAAAGTTTTTAAGACTTTGTCAAGATTTCTCTACTGAACAATAAAATAGGATTGCTCAGGCCTCGAGTAAATCTGTGTGGCAAGACTGGGCTCAAATGAAAGGAAATCTTATTCTCTACATTATAACATCATGGGGTTTACATCCACTTTAAGGTGTCCCCAGGCCTATTCTGGTAGGAATATGTTTAGGGCTTCCCGACTTTTGAAAATTCATTTGCAAGCACTATTGTTTTATCTAAAAGTTTAGGCTACCGCCTAAAAATCTGAATGATAGCTTGATATGTATGTGAAGAAGGAATATAAAACGTTGGCACTGCTGTGCCCCCCCCAAACAGAACAGGGATGAGTACAAAGTGGGGGATGCATATGTATTACAGTCACTCTAAGACCCCTTTCACAATAAAGGCATTTTTCAGGCGTTTCAGCGCTAAAAATAGTGCATTTAAAGCACCTGAAAACTGCCTCCCATGCCACCCCAGTGTAAAAGCCTGAGTGCTTTTTCGCACTGGGGCGGTGCGCTTGCAGGACGTTAGAAAAAGATCTGCAAGCAGCACCTTTGGGGCAGTTTAAGAGCACTGTGTACACTGCTCCTAAACCGCCCCTGCTCATTGAAATGAATCGGCAGTGCTTCCGAAGCGCCTGAAAAACACTTCAGAAGCGCCGCAACATGGCCGGTTTTAATCCTAGCGGGGGTTAAAAGCGCCCCTTAAACAGCGCTGAAGCACCGCTAAAAAGAGCAGCGCTTTAGTGCTTATGTGGCGAGGCTCCAGTGTGAAAGGTGGCAGATCTAGAAAAGTGGCAGATCTAGAAAAGGTCTAGAGTAAACCTAATGCACAATTAGGAACAAGCGAGAGAGGACACCTCCATCTGTGTGTAAACTGCGTAAAATTATAAAAAAGTAATGCACTCACAAAATGAGAAGAATAGGTCAGCATATCATCAGTAAGAGAGTTGTCACCTGGAAGGTGGCAGAGATTGGCAGGCAAGCAATTGATGGATGCAGAGTTTGGCCAGGAAGCTGCTGTGTAGATGAAGAGGAGAACCGTTGTATCGCAGGAAACTGGAACGCAAGCAGCCCGGCTTGTGTAGCGGCTTCCCAGATATTCTCAGCCCACTCAGCTCCAATTCAGCGATGATGTCACTCTGTATGGGGAGATGTGGTTATGCATTTCCGGTTTCTGCCCTTTTGTCATGGTTTGCTTGCGTCCCAGCTTCCTGCCCTACAACGGTTCTCCTCTTCGTCTATACAACAGCTTCCCGGACGATTCTGCATCCCCCAGCCGCTTGCCTGCCGATCTCTGCCACCTTCCAGATGACAACTTTCATACTGAGGATATGCTGATTTTGTTCTATACATTCTGTGAGTGCCTTACTTTTTTATGATTTTACGCTAATTGTACACGGTTTACGCTTGATATGTATGTACAACACTCTTTTATGGATGCAGCATACAATATTTGGCTTGTATACTTGACACCAACTGTTGTCTTATTTTAATTTCGGAAAAAAGAATAAAAAGTCAGTTATCAAAAAAACAAAACAAAAAAAAAAACACAATAAGTATAAACTCACAAAAGCTGTTCCATGCAAATATCTTGAGTGGCTCTATCTTCTAAACATTATTGCTTAAAGTAATCCTTTCAAAACACCAAGACACTTCCAGGAGGAGCAAAAACACCAAAATGGGCTTTACCCATGACTATTCACCATTTTAAAAATAAATCTTTATTTCTTTGGATTTTGCTTGGATAATAATTTGGTTTCATGGATAATAATTTTAATTATCTACTTTATTTGCCTTGTGTATTAGTTGCTTGTTTGCCATCTGACAAATGATTTGAAAAGTTTCAACTTCTGTGCTTCTAAATGATATGCTTTTTCAGGGACTGAGCAGTGACATTAGCAGTCAGTCCCTGAGGAGATCTGTTGGTGGGATTTGTCAAACCCATCCATTCATGAAAGCTAGATGAAGAGACATAAGCTCATTCTTCATGCACATTCATGATTCAGTACACATATTATGTTCATGGGGTATTTTTTGCCCCCATATTGATCTTTCCCGAAAACTAACCTTTTTGGCCAAAGCTGACTAGATTTGTACCATCCATTCAGGAGTCCCAGAATTTGGACATTTTTACGCATTCATCAAGTGCTTTCAAATTCACTAATTTTCTCTGTTCTGTTAGCTAATAGAAATATGTAGAAAGCCATCTGTTACATTGTAATGATGGCATTTCTTCAGACTGGTAATCCTCTAATTCCCAATTAACCTTTCTAACAGAGTTGTCATCACCTTTATACTATGAATTTTAATGAGCAGGGGATCTCAACCCAGTCAAAATGATTTTTTGTAAATACATAAACATATCACTTAGATGAACTCACTGTTTCTTGCCTACAGAGTACACAGCCTCTATAGGGTGATATTCCCAAGAGCTATCCCTTGATGTATACATATGGACAGTGTACCGTTATCTTTCTTCTCTAACTATGATTAAAACCGACATTTGTCAGAATCATGTCACATTTGCAGTTGCTTGTTTTGGAAGTTTCATTTTATTAATAATAGATGTATTCTTCCTAACAATGTTTATCATTTAGCTGAAATAATTTTGGGGTACACTGGTGTACTGAGAGGCTGGTGGGCATCTAATAGCATTAAGCATTGTTAGACTAGACTAGATAACTTGTTTCTGCCATTTGATTCCAGATCTTTTATTTTTATGAAGAGATCACCAGGGCCAGTTACACGTGGTTGTCCTTACCCTTTTCACTGCCATTAAACCATTGAGGGCATGACTTCAAGCTCAAACCTGCCTCCAGCCTTTGGTGCCTAAACTTGATTCCGATTGGCTCTTACCATTAAATCTCTTCTGATCCATACTGACTCTCTAAAATGTTGCTGGCGACTTCCAACAGTACAAACTATTGTCATTGTCAGTAATTGTTGATACAGGGTGAATAATACAGGATGCAACGCACTCACCCCAATTGTTATAGTGTTGGAGCTGCTCAGGTTGTAAACGCTATGTTATGGGGAAGCCAGGAGGGTTTGGTTATAGTTGGAAGTGCCATCATCTCTGGAACTGGAAAGTTATCAAAACTGGCTAACCCAGAAAAGAGAATAAGGTATACTTGCCTTATCCCTCGCTTCTGCAGCAACCAAAGCTCTCATTTGCTCTCCAATGCTCCGGCTATGGGCAGGCTCTTGATGCATTCGATGCAGGACTGCTGGTTCTGCATGGTGTAATGATGACATTGGAATGGGGAATAAGGTAAGTATAGCTGCTTATTTCTCGACCACTAGAATGAATGAACATTTAACCCTTGCAGGATGGGGTGATGAGGGATGAGGGAACAACAAGGTTCATTTTTTCACTTAACCTCCAGTTAGGCTTGGAAAAGCCATACTACAGCTTCTATAAATGGAACACGATCTATGAATGGATGACGGGAAGATGATTGATAGCTCATCCCCCTCCATACATAGAATTATAAATCCTGTTTTATTCATAGAAAGCTGTAGTTCAGCTTCTATGAATGGAGCAGCTCGGCAGGAAGGGGAAGGGGGAGGGATATAACAGGCTACCATTAGAGGAATCAGCACAAAGGACCCATCCTAATGATTTTGACTGCAATCTTGGTTTTAAAGCCCAACTCTAGGAACTTTAAAAAGTCCATCCTTGCAGTGCCCCCCCACCCCCCCCCACACACACACACACACACACTTCAAGGGTTAAATGCTTGTTAGATTTAGGAGATTACAGAATAGGCTGCATCACTTAAGCTGTCCATAGACGGATCGAAATTCAGCCAGTTCAGCAGGAAGCGGACAAATTTTGATCCATCTATGGACAGGCTGGTTGTACTGAAGTTCAGCCTGTCGTGTTTTTTCTGCTATAGCTGACAGCACTGAACATGGTATTGTGACGGGTGGGAAACCTCCTGCTGTCAGAATACAATAGTGCAGCAGGAGGGATTCTCCCATTAGCACTGACTGTGTTGATGGGCGAATCAAGCAATTGTTTTCATTCAATGCTTGTTTGATTAAAATTGCATAATTTATTGCCTGCCTTACCTGATTCCTCACTGTGACTGACTCTAGCGATCGACTCCTCTGCCTAAATCTCCGGTCTGTGTTTCACAGCCTCAGCATCATCACATACAATACAGAGACATTAAGCCTGCATTGTATGTTTAGGAGGCTGAAGTGCTGAAGAAAGCCAGCTGGAGCAAGGAACAAGGTAAGTATTTACACCCCTAAGGCTGCTTTCACACTCAGACTGCCAGAGCGTCAGCGGTGAAGCGCTGCTAGTTTTAGCGGTGCTTTACCAGCACTGTGCGGGCGTGAGCAGGGCGCTTTTAACCCCAAAGAAGGGTTTAACAAGGGGTTAAAAGCGCTTTGTAGGTGCTTCGGCAGCGCTGCCCATTGATTTCAATGGCAGGGGCGGTTTAGGAGCAGTGTATACATCGCTCTAGCACTGCCCCAAAGATGCTGCTTGCAGGACTTTTTTTTCCATCCTGCAAGCGCACCACCCCAGTGTGAAAGCTCTCAGGCTTTCACACTGGGGAGGCATGAGAGGCTCTTTTCAGGCCTGAAAACGCCTGAAAAGCGTGTGAAAGGAGTCTAAACAAAACTCTATTTAACCCTAGCTGTGCGATGGAGGAGGGGGCAGAGGGTTACTGTATTGGTGGATCTTTACATTTTCCTTGAGTTAGACTTTAAAGTATGTGTAAACCCCTACCTCCTAAAACAACCCATTCAGCTTAAAATAGAAATGAAAGGCAAAACATTTGTGTGTGTATGTATGTATATATACATTATAAATATATTTTTTCCCCCTTTTTGTATATGATCACATAATCTCTGTTCTCAGCTGCAAAAGGAGCTTAGAGAGCCAAGGGAAAGAGAAGCAGCAGCACACTGGTCTTCCCAATGAATGGCTGTGCATGGGTGGAGGGTGGGGGTGTGATAGCACCAGTCTGATCAATGGAGGAGAGCACAACTACAAAAATTGCCACGCTGTGCTCTCATGCCTAGTGTGGTCAGTTTTTCATAAGAAAGCAAACTGACTGGTACGATCACCAGGCATTTCACACAAAGGAAGCGATACAAAGAGGACAGGATACTTTTTCATACAAGTACATGGTACAGCGGGCACATATCAAGAATATGAAATTCTGGGTTGATATATTTTCTAACCACCTCACGCCGACCTATAGACAAACGACAGCCAAGTGAGAGCTCATATGATGTGCTCCAAGGATTGACTCTCATACACTTCCCACTGGAATACCAGGTGAATGTACTGGGCCGCTGCCGATACCATGTGATCGCTGTGACCAATCACAGCAGATCTTATAGCATTTGTACACAATGAATAGCTTCCATTCATAGCCATTCATTGTGTACTATTGCGTTGTTCTCTGTGATTGGTCACAGTGATCACATGGTACGGACAGGGCCAATCACAACCCATTTGTACCATGTGATTAGCTGTGGCCAATCACAGCTAATCATAATAGTACACACTGGATGAATGGATGTCATTCATAAAAAATGGTTGCTTATAACAACAGTGATTAGCCGTGCAAGCTTGCGTGCAGAAGCGAATGCATACGGTGTTCAAACCACACATGTGAGGTATCAGCGCGATCGTTAGAGTGAGAGAAATAATTCTAGCACTAGACCTCCTCTGTAACTCAAAAAATGCAACCTGTAGAATGTTTTAAACGTTGCATATGGAGATTTTTAAGGGTAAATGTTTGTCGCCATTCCACAAGTGTTGGGTATCAATGTACTTGGCGTAACATCATCTTTCATAATATAAAAAAAAATTGGGCTTACTTGGTCTTATTTTTTAATTAAAAAAAAGTGAATTTTTTTTTTTTAAAGTGCGCTTGTAAGACCGCTGCGCAAATACGATGTGACAGAAAGTATTGCAACGACCACCATTTTATTCTCTAGGGTGTTCAAAAAAATAAAAATATATAAATAATGTTTGGGGGTTCTAAGTAATTTTCTAGCAAAAAAAAAAGATTTGAACTTAGCCCTGGTCTTAAAGTGGTTAATCACTAAAGCCCCATACACACGGTCGGATTTTCGCATGGATTCTGTCCGATCGGACAATGTTGTTGAAAAATCAGACCGTGTGTATGCACCATCGGACAGTGTACGACGGACAAAGTCCTATCTCCTGCTGGATAGATTTTCCGACAACACGGTCCGATCACACCAAATCCGATCGTGTGTATGGTAGTCCGACCGGACAAAGTGCTACGCATGCTCAGATCACATTACAAGACCAAAGCTATTGGCTACTAGCCTCTACGTAGTCCCGTCGTAGGCAACAAACGTCACCACGTTCAGAATGATCGGATTTTCTGACAACTTTGTCCGACCATGTGTACGCAAAACCAACATCAGACAAAGTATGACGGACATGGTCTGACGGACCTGGTCCGCGGATTGTCCGACCGTGTGTATGGGGCATAATTCTTGTTTGTACTTGGGATGTTTTCCTTTTTGCATAGATTTTATAGGTCCCCTTTAACACTGAAAGTACATTAGTTCCTATTTATTGCTGACATACAACTAATGCAGTGTGAGTTCTTTCTTTACAGAAATAGCTTGACTGCAGTGTTGTAAGTTCAGTTTTAGCCTTGGTAAACTGATAGACTATAATAAATGTATAAGAAAAGGAAATATGTTCAAGAGCAAATACTCTATAGAAGGCTAGATAAAGTCAACAGCTGTTAAAAAAAACATTAACTCGATATCCAGCACAAAGCCATGAAGGCTGTAAAGCGTCGAAGTGCCTGAAATCGGAGAATCATTAAAGTTGGCCGTTGGGCCTTTATGATTTTAAAAAGCCGTCACAATCCTGCTAAGCTGTTGGCTAACAGCTTGGCTGTGTGCAATCCACCTGGGCATCATGTTGTCTTTTTGCTCATTGTTTTCACAGTATTGCTGGCAAAACGACCGTCTCCGCAGAGAATGGTGACAGGTACATGCCGAGTACAAGAATCAGGTTGCATTTATATGGAGCCGACTGGAAATTACATGCATTGTATATGATCTGAAAGCCTCTGCCTCTGTGCTTCAAATTAGACTATGAGCCAAGAGCTGGTGA